>JAFEMH010005737.1:0-151279 GCA_022495995.1 Adenophora triphylla var. japonica
CTTCATCCTTCCTCCTCGTGGCTCGCGATCTCGATTACATTGGCATCGTTGCGTGACATAGATAGATTCATTTGTCTCTCGCTTCATGTGGTTCATACGTTTTATACGCAGGGAATATTTCGTTCTTTGTAAATTCAGGTTATGCTGATTATAAAGTGCCCACTAAGAGGCATCCTCAAGTTATATTTATATAACTTGGAGAAAACAATTTTGCGCGTTAATATTTTTGCTGCGTCTTTTACAAAATTGCTTTATTTTCGAAGTTGTTTAAATAATTAACGCTATCGTTGTTATCACCTGGATATCACTCAGATTTCAAATGCGACAGTTTCGCCTGGTATCAGAGCAAATACTATATTGCGCTTGGTCTAAACATGGCTTATGCATCCCGCAAATCCAAACCAAAAATCGCCTTCCGTTTTAGATGGTTCGGTATAGTCGGATCTCTGCTTTCGCTTCTGATATCAAATCAATTGATCTTCTAAGCTTGGCGATCTATAGTTACGGGTGTTCTCTTCCACTTTGCCTTTCTGCGGTGATGGTGATATTCAAAGCAATGACATCAGTGGACTAATGAACAGATCACCCTAGCTAACCATACGAAAGCTTTGTAACGCAATTTTGTGGGTTGACATGCACATTTTTAAACTTGTTCGTGTTGTTCCGTCACTGCAAGATAGATTATTTTTACTGTTTTATGAAGGTGATTCTATGGTGCGCGAAAACAAACTTGAGAATGCACGTTTGAAAGGTTCAGAACGGTGAAAATGACAGCCATTTCCTCTTATTTTTGAAAATTGTTCGACATTGCTAACGAGTGTTGTCTTAGGTGCACCCTTACAAACAAACAAATTGAGCCAAAGCGCTATTAGAACTTCCTCCCCGAAGGCACCTTCATCTATAGAAGAAGCTCACAATCTTTGTTATGGACATCGGATCTTAATTTAGCATTTTGTACTCTTGAGTCAAATCTACCATGTTACGGTGCAAAGAAGGCCGCTTGAAAGCTGTGTCCTTCAAGATATCGTCTGACGAGAAGACTAAATTTGAGGACTCAGGTGAAGATGCCGGGCATTAAACAGTAAATATAACTTCATGTCACGGTGGGCTCTAACAAATAAATGCGCAGCAAGGCTAAAGAGCCAACAAACCGTAGTGTACAATTCAATCGCCAAAGAGGACATTTCCATCTACTGTAAAGGTGGTCCAGAGGCATCATCGCATCGTCTAGACCGATCCAAATATTCGAATCAATCTAATGTCATGCCGCATGAGCCGATGGGGTCAATACTCAAACGCAGTGCCAACATTCCAGCAGAAGATGGGGGAAGAACCTATAGGTATCCGCTGACAATGAAGATGAGGAGACCACCGAAGATTCAGAGTCAGCCCAGCCACGATGGCCTCAAATGTGACTCAACTGCCAATAATTACGCGATAGCCCGCTAGATAGCACCGAGATATCATCTGTCAGGCATATACTTAATTTGATAAATGTTGTTTGTTTTGCAGTTCTATTAACATGGGATGCAGTTGTACTCACAAAACGATGAACAGCAAGGAGTTTCGAAGCAAGGATTTAATCCTCATTCGTGTTTTAACGATTTAATGGAAGAAAGATATCTGTTAGCTGTGGTTCTCTCCAGCCTAAAGAGGGGGGTTCAAGACTGACGAGGAGCCGACGACATTCAACTCACAAAGAAGGATGCGGAGCTAAAGTCAAGGCCGCTTTCTACTATGAGTGTCACATTTGCAAACACAAAGTTCTTTCCGTGTTGGATGCAATTCTGGGTTGAGCAAATCATAGCCCAAAGCTCTCTTCATGATACTCGAAGTGCTGTTCAGCACGCCGATTACCAGCCGTAGAGAATTATCGCAGAGGCTTAACTCGATATGTGATACCGCGGTTACGCCCAGCATCGTCAAGGTTCATGGTACTTTGATAGTGGTTACCACGCTCACACGACAGAACAAAATATTTTGGGTAAAGAATATGAAACTGGTCAATAAGGGTGGTAAGAACACGAGCGACGTGGCAAAGAGTAATATAAGAGTAAGCATTTGAATATAATATCGATTTCTCTATTAATAATTTTTCATTACGATGATCTTAATTTCAATTAGTACAGTCATCTCGCGATTTGTCATTCCGAAGAAATCTATTAACACTTCGTGATGTTTGATTGAAATATGTTCAGGTCATAATAACGTTATCTGTCAGATAAACAGCGTAAATATTCCGCGAGAGTTGATGATGTGCGTTATGATCGCGGCATCGTCAATATACATATTTTTTGAAACTGAAACATTAAGGCTGTTATAGTGGCATAGCCTAGTCGACATAGCATAAAATTATTGAAGATTGTCTCGTGGGTGCTTTCATATGCTATCTGGCCTGAGCCAATGAGGATGATTAATCATCGCTTCAACTTGCGTAATATGGACGGGAACCAGCTTGAGGCAGACAGCTTAGAGGTAAGAGTATTTCTGTCATGCTGATGATTTTTGATTTGACCGATATATTTGAAAGAAAAATGTAAACTTTTGAAATGGAGACGCAGCGACAAGCTGTTTTCAAAAAGAATTTCAAAAAAGATTTTATTGCCAATAGACGTTTTTCTCTATACAATTTGACTCTAAAAGTGATAAGGTTATATTTCGGGCATGCCAGATAGTCGAAAGCATATAAAGTTTATAACCTTATGTTAAAACCATTGAGAATCGCTAATGTTGCTTTTTGATGACTTAGCAAGTATTGAGTGTCGAAGAGATGGAGGATCGTACCGTTAGTGATAATATCGGAAATCAGTGTTGCCACTAAAGATTCAGAGCCATTCAGCCTGAAGAATCTAAAGGATGAACAATCGATGACGTTACATGTGCATGAAGAATCGAGTAGGATCTCACGTTTCGAGATCGTAGTATCGTTCTTCTCAGATTACTGGAGCAGTTAATGAAAGGTATGAACTAGAATATTTAAAAATCAGAAATATGATAGATAAATGATCTACCACATACCATAATGTGTACATGTTTTGCTCCCTTAGAACTCAAAATATTTCTAAGCTTTAAAAGATGGGTTCTTGGGATATTAATTTGTTATGAACGCTCTGTCACGGCACGAGGTGCCTGCGTTTGGGGCACCACGTCCCCGCCACACTAATGTAATTGGCACAAAATGGATTAAAAATAAATCGACGGTGCAAGGAAATATCGCGAGGAACAAAGCTCGCCTCGCAGGTCAAGGTTAGCCCAAATGGTGTTGACTTTGATGAGAGCTCTGTTTCGCTGCTGTGAATATAATTCATAAGACTCCTCTGCACAAATTTTTGTTATCTAAAAATTACCTTGTTTCAAATGGATATTAAAGCCAGTTTTCTTTAAATGGTTATTTTATGAAAGTTAGGTCTATGTTGAACAACCAAAAGCATTTGAAGATCTCTCATCTACTGGGTAGACTTGATACAGCCTTATATGGCTTGAAATAAAAGCCCACGTGCATGGTATAGTCGCATAATCTCTTTTTACTTGAATATGGTTTTACAAGAGGCGAAGTAGAGATGACCTTATTTATCCTAAGACACGGCACAGTCATTGCCTCAAATCTACGCTGATGACATAGTCTGATGGCTCTAAGTTTCACAAACGTGCCTAAAAGAGTTTTGCAGAGGCTATGACATCAACTTTTGAAATGAGCATGATTGGTGAGTTAACATTCTTTCTAAAGATGTGAAACAATCTGTTTAAGTGATTATTCTTCAATAGCAAGTATGCAAAAGCCTATTAAAAAAGTTCAAAATCTATGTGTTCTTCTCTTAAACCGTAGAGACCGGTTGATCCTCCTGCTTCTATTTATAGGTTCTTCTTCATTCACTGCAATCGTCTCGATAGCTGATAAGTTTACGCGTGCTCATTTAATATTATCAAGCCAATCCTAAAGTCTTCTCACTGTCAAAAATAATTAAATATGCCTTGAACAAGTGAATTAGGGATTCCGATTTTAGTAAGGATATTAATTGTTTCTGGTAAAGCTTTAGCTTAATTTGTGATTACATGGGATATGGGATGATAGAAATAGGACAATGTGGGTAAAGCTTCACTTGCACAATTTAGTCTTCATGGTATAGTCATACAACAAAATTGTGTCCTTCTTTCCACGGGCCGGGTTCGAGTATAAATATGTAATGGGTAGTAGTTGCTCTACTGTCTTTATTTCAAGTTAAAACATATGCTAGATGATTACGCTTAGAGTAATTCTTCGACTATGCAATGCGATAACCTAAGTGCTATCAAAGATTCAAAAAACTGCTCAACATACCCGCATTTCTCAGTTATCAGTAGATATACGCCATCATTTTCTTAGAGATATAGTAGATAAAGGTTCGATTAACATTGATCATATTGATATTAAGTACGGTCGACATCTTTACTGAAAATGAGTCACGCAGAGATTTTCTAGTTTGAAAAGATCTTTCGTCTTTGTAATCTCGAAATACATCAAGGCATGTCAGATCATCAGGTTAACACTCAGATATTATTGTATTTTTCTCTTTATTTAAAAAAATGCTTTTATATTCGCTATTCCGTTCAATCGCGTTATTGAGAAATATGGTAGTATATTACTTGGGTTTACATGTTTGATATCCTTCTTCATATAAAAGCTAAAAGTGATAAAGTCACTAATCTTTCTTTATGATCAATAAAAGGCAAAGGAAATTATTTCCATATTACTCACGAAGTTAGAAGAGCCAGCATGATTTCAGTTACCCAATGAGAATGTATGAGAGCGATTAGGCTCACACATAAAGGTACCCTGGCTTGAAAGGGCACAGATCACTTTATCTCTACACTTGAAATAAAACCGAAGAA
Organism: Adenophora triphylla var. japonica; assembly: GCA_022495995.1. Taxonomy (NCBI): domain Eukaryota; kingdom Viridiplantae; phylum Streptophyta; class Magnoliopsida; order Asterales; family Campanulaceae; genus Adenophora; species Adenophora triphylla. Next base: position 4,870 of record JAFEMH010005737.1, read on the forward strand.
CGAGCTCGCTACTACGACAGCGCTTCGCTTTCAGTTAGCGTATTGATCATTTATAATGTAGTTAATGTACTTAAAAATATATGTTGTTATGCCTAAAATGAGCTCGCCTTGTTATGCCGGGAAAGTGCCCGAAAAGGCTAAGCTTATTATGCCTTGAAAATTGTAATATTTGACAAGGGGATTTATATATTACGTGTTATTTAGTAAATACTCATTGCCTTAACATATTAGTGTGTGCTATATTAAGTGACAGTTTATTTTCGAAACTATGTTGATTAATTTTTCGTGTTCAAAGTCTTCTTTACTCTCAAGAGTTTACGCCTTTCAACAAGCTTCCTTTGTTTTAAAACGCGTCGAGTAACTAACCCATATTTATTTTGAAGTGCTCATAACTGTGATAGTTACAAAATATTTTGTTTACTAATTTTACTTCGTTTTTTACTTAAAAATAATATATATATATATATATATATATATATATATATATATATATATATATAGTTTTTTTAAATTTTAACTGAAATAGTGGAGGTTTATTTGTTTTGTAAATGTAGAGTTTGTGTGGTTTAGATTAATTATGAAAGTTTTAATAGGGACATATAGGGTTTATAGGGTTTAAGTTGAGATGGGATTTAAATGTCAAATCAATTTTGTTAACTTGTGTTCCCCATCCATTTTCTCTTCCTTATTCTCCTGCCTACCTTTCTTGTCTTCTTCTAACCGTCACTCTCCCTTATTTTAACCTCTCTCTTTCATCGTGCCAAATGCCTTCTTCAACCTAGTTGGGTTCGCCTCGTGGCCACAAAATATAATGGCATTCCATCCAAAATCAACGTGCCACCACAAATGACATCAGCTATTTCTCGGTTGCACATGGAAACTTCCCCATGACAGCACCGTTCTTCCTCCTCCTGCACGGCTGGAGTCGCGCCTTCATAGCCCTCAGCCTTAACATATTCGTACTCATTTACTCTTCTGTGACCAAAGAGAAGATTTCTCACCGTATTATTCTCCTCGTCGAAGAGGATCTAAATCGGCTCAGTCAATAGCGTCCGTCACTCACGAGTCGTTGAAGTCTGCGCCTTCTTAGATTAAAATTATACCCTGACGAGAATTTGATGCAACAGTGAGAAGGAATGCTGCGGACTGCTGAAGCTTGCGAGTCCTATTTAGGAACATCGTCGAGTTTTCAGAAGAGGGCAAGTGTCGTCCGCGAGTGCTGTCGCGTGCTACCAGGAAAATGATATCATTCGAAAAACACTGCTTCTCCTCAAGCTTTTCCATTTGGGTGATAATGAATTATCTATGATGAAGCTAGTCGAATTGCTTATGTATTTTTCCAGTCCATTTCTTATTTCGACTTTATAAGAGTTATAGGCTGAATAATCAAGCAAGAAATTGCTGAAAGAAAAGCACATACAGGGTCATGAGCGAGGATGGTTCAGGCCTTCGCTTGTTGAGTCTGGCTACTCTACATAAATATTTGGATAATTTAGATACGAAATTTGGGAGCAGGAAAGGCTTAATATTTACTCCACCTCTCATCATATTTTAGTCTCAAATTCTAGATGACGACATTAAATTAATAGAATGATCAAGTACATCAATAACAAACTCAGCCCCGGCCTTAAAGGAAAAATTTCACGCTTCTAAAGCTTTTCTTCAGATCGCTCTCGTTTCATTTAGCATTGAGCATGCTATCAGGGGCCAGGACATCGCAAGAACCTGCGATTTAACACTTACCTCGCTAGGCAGAAAGAAAGAAAAAGCTAATGTTCATTCTCCTTTCTTTCTACCCATCCACGAGGCTAAGTGTTGCCAAACACTAACTTTTCCAAAGTTAATCCTTAGGTTCCTTACCCAATCTGTACAAAACACCTTAGCATGCTCCAAATGTGTAAACAATAGGCTTCATCCCCGTAGTAGGGAGCCAATTGAAGATGCACTGCCTGTGAAGCACAGTAGTACGTAGAAGTAAGCCTAGAAGCATGAAGTTTTTCCTTTAAAGGCCAGGGTAAATCTTAGTTCATGGTTGTGTGCTAGAAGCTTGACCATTTCCCCATCCCTATTAACCCTAATGCTCTCCCATCTAAATTTGGGAGGCCTAAAACCTTGCTTAACATAAGTGGGGAGTAAATGAATAAACCTTACCCCTCACAAAAACTTTCCCCAAATTTTTCAATTCTTCATTATCCAAATGAGCATGTAGAATTAAGCAAAAAGTTTCTCACAAGACTTTCAACAAAAATAGGCAATGTTATTTGCCTTAAGAAAATTCATGTCATTCAATGAACCATCCCTTCCTTTTCTAATTGACCCTTATCAATGTGCTTTTCTTTTAACAATTTCTTACACACTTGGTGAATTATTCAACCAAAACTCCACATGGTTTCTTTCTTTATAAAATTCCAAAGTAAGAAATGTGTTTTTGAAAAGCTTTATCCTCTTCATTTCGACTAAGCTCATCATGACTAGATAATTCATTATCACTAGAAGAACGAGTAGAAACAGAGGAGGGGGCAAGTGTTACCTTAGATGATATCATTTTCCTGTAGCACCTTTGGTAGCACCTTACAGACTTTGGCTCGGGTTGCCCTTCTTCTTCTAAAATCAGATGACAGATGTTTCCTCCTCATCTGGTCCACCCAAGCTTCAAACGAGTCCATTAAGGTTCCTTCTCCCTTGTTGCATCAAAATTCTCATCACTCACATGGGGCGAGGACACATCTAAGGAGCTTTTGAAACTTCAACCGGATCGAGGTAGTATTTGATGTAGCTTTATTGACCTTAATTCGGTTGGAGGACCTCCTTGCAACTTGAGGAGATAGCTTGGCCGAGGGAGCTTTCCTCTTCCTCTTCTTTGGTTCTGAATGAGGGTGACTTTGGGAATGCCATGTTCGAATGAGGATATGGGGGCAAAGCAATGAACTACAGCCATTATAGGAGGAGAAGAGCTTGGTGTAATCATGGGAGAAGTTTCCATGGCTACACGAGAAGTAACAGAGGGAGCAAGACTTGGAGATATGTCCATTTGGTCAGTGTGAGAGGGTTCGGTGTTGGTTTTGGATGGAGATGCCATTGTAATTTTGTGGAAATTTTTTGGAACGGAATTGTCCTAGGTTGGGAGAGAGACGAAGACGACGGTGAAAGGGGGTTAAAATGGGGAGAGAGAGTAACGGTTAGAGAGATATAAGAAAAGGTAGAGAGAAAATAGGGGATTAAAGAGGAAGAAAATGGATAGGGAACAAGTTTAATAAATTGATTTGACATTTAAATCCCATCTCAACTTAAACCCTATAAACCCTCTCCTATCCCTATTAAAACTCCTAATTAATCTAAACCACACAAACTAACCACCCACATTTTTAAAACCCCAACAAACCAAACACCACACGGTAGTTAAAAATTTAAAAAAAAAAACTATATATATATATATATATATATATATATATATATATATATATATATATATATATATTATTTATTTTAAGTAAAACGGAAATAAAAAATTAGTAAACAAAATATTTTGTAACTATATCCAAAATTTATGAGAACAATTTCAAAATAAATATAGGTTAGTTACTCAACAATGTTTACCTAAAATAAAGGAAACTTGTTGAAGACGTTTTCAAAATCGTAAACTCTTTAATTAAAAAGACTTTCAGATTTTGAAAAATTAATCAACATAATTTTGAAAATAAGCAATAAAAAACTAATATAGCACACACTAATGTATTAAGGCAATGCGGGTGACACCTAGGATAACACATGTGATATAAATTCCCTTGATAAATATTTTTATTTTCAAACACTTAAGGCATAATAAGCTTAGCCTTTTTCAGGCACTTCGGGCATAACAAGCTGAGCAATTTTCATGCACTTTTAGGCATAACAAGGCTATATATTTTTTAAGTACATTGCTTGTTATAAATGATCAATACACTTCTTTAAACAAGAAAGCATCGTAGTAACGAGCTCCGTGCTTCGAGTTTTATTTCAAGTGTAGAGATAAAGTGATCTATGCCTTTCAAGTAGGGTACACTGTAGTAGTGAACTCCATGTCCCTAATAATGAGCATAAATCACCTCATACTTTCTCATTGGCAAGAGTACATCGTTGCAGCGAACACCGTGCCCCGAGCTCGAGAGAGTAGTATGGAAATAATTGCCTTTGCCTTTTATTTATTATAAAGAAAGATTAGTGACTTTGTCACTTTTAGCATATGAAGGGGAATGATATCAAACATGTAAACCCAAGTAATATACTACCATAACAAAAAGGTCAGTATGTGCCACGGTTAGAACTAAGCTAACCAAATTAAACTAATATAAAAGCATTTTTTTTAAATAAAGAGAAAAAAATACACTAATATACAAGTGTTAACCTGAGTGATAATAGCACCTGAGGTAGCACTGACAAACAGACTCAGAGATTACAAAGACCAAGAGATCTTTTCAAACTAGAAAATCTCTCGTGGTCTAAGGACTTGGTAAAGATGTCAGCCAGTTGGTACTTAGTATCAATATGATCAATGTTAATCAGGCCTTTATCTACTATATCTCTAAGAAAATGATGACGTATATCTATGTGCTTAGTACGGGAATGTTGAACAGGGTTTTTTGAAATGTTGATAGCACTTAGGTTATCACAGTACATAGTCAAAGAATTACTCTCTAAGCCATAATCATATAGCATATATTTTAGCCAAATAAGTTGTGAGCAACAACTACCAGCTGCAACATACTCAGATTCAGCCGTGGAAAGAGAGACACAATTTTGTTTACGACTATACCATGAAACTAAATTGTTACCCAAGTAAAAACACCCCCACTAGTACTCTTCCTATCATCTATATCCCTCGCCCAATACGAGTAGCTAAAGCCTACCAAATTGGTATTAGTATCCTTACTAAATCAAATCCCTAATTCACTTGTTCCTGAAACATATTTAATTATTTTTTTGACAGAATTAAGTGGGAGACTTTAGGATTGGCTTGATAACGTGCATAGACGCACACGCTAAGCATGATATCAGGACGACTAGAAGTGAGATAGAGAAGGCTACCTATCATAGAACGATATAGAGTAGGGTCAACATCCTCAACTACTTGGTCTCTACCAAGTTTAAGAGAAGAACACATAGGGATTTTTGAACTTTTTGCCCCCTCCAACCTAAACCATTTCACTGGGCTTTTTGCATACTTGCTTTGTGAAATAAATATCCCTTCACTTGATTGTTTCACATGCAAGCCTAAAAAGAATGTTAACTCACCAATCATGCTCATTTCAAAAGTTGATGTCATAGCCTTTACAAAATCTTTTAAACACGTTTGAGAAGTAGAGCCATAGACTATATCATCAACATAGATTTGAACAATGACTGTTTCTTTGCCATGTCTTAGGATAAATAAGGTCCTATCTGCTTCACCTCTTGTAGAACCATATTCAAGTAAAAAAGAGATTAAGCGACCATACCATGCACGTGGAGCTTGTTTCAAGCCATATAAGGATTTATCAAGTCTATATACATGGTTTGGTAGATGAGGATCTTCAAATCCTTTTGGTTGTTCAACATAAATTTCTTCTTTTAAATAACCATTTAAAAAGGCAGCTTTAACATCCATTTGAAACAAGGTAATTTTTAGATAACAAGCTATTGCCAAGAGGAGTCTTATGGATTATATTCTAGAAACGGGAGCAAAGGTCTCATCAAAGTGAACACCTTCAATTTGGGTGTAACCTTGAGCTACGAGACGAGCTTTGTTCCTCACAATATTTCCTTGCTCGTCAGATTTATTTTTGAAAATCCATTTTGTACCAATTACATTAGTGTTAATGGGACATGGTGCTAAACACCAAACTTCATTACGAGCAAATTTTTCAAGTTCCTCTTGCATGGCATGTATCCAAAAATTATCTTTTAAAGCTTCAGAAATATTTTTGGGTTCTAAAGAGGAAACAAAACATGAATATTTTACATTATGGTATGTGGTGGACATGCACATATACCTCACCATTTCACGGTTACTAAATGGCTCATTATTCCTATTTCATACCCCTTCATTTGCTTCTCCAATAATCTGAGAAGAATGATGATCTCTTCTGATCCTAGCTGGTGGATCCCTTCTCAATTCTTCATGCACATGTGCATCATCATCAGATTGTTCATCCTTTTCAGTTGTTGGACTGGTCTTAGGTGATACCGGAGATGCTATCCCTTTAGTGGCAACACTCTGGTTAGCACCCGTGGTATCACTTGCTTGATTTTGATCCTCCAGCTCTTCCAGCAATATCAATGGAGATTCCTGCACTCCATCACCTGTAATACTTTCTAAGTCATCAAAAACAACATTAACTGATTCTTGAATGGTTTTTAACATAAGGTTATAAACCCTATATGCTCGACTATCCTGAGCATACCCAAGAAATATAGCCTTATCACTTTTAGAGTCAAATTTAGCTAAGTAATTCCGATCATTTAGAACAAAACACACACACCCAAATGTATGAAAATAATGCACTTTTGGTATCCTACCATTCAAAATTTCATAAGGTGTCATTCTAGTACCGGGTCTTAGAAAAACTCTATTGGCCGTGTGACAAGCCGTGTTTAAGGCCTCAACCCAAAATCTTTTTGAAATTCTTTTTGAAAACAACATCACACGTGCCATTTCAAAAGTTTCTGATTTTTCTTTTAAAAAATATACCCAGATAAATCTAGAAAAATCATCAACTATGACAAAAGTATATCTCTTACCTCCTAAACTGTCTACCTCAACTGGACCCATTAAATCCATATGCATAAGTTGGAAACAGTGAGTTGTCCCAGAATACTCCTCATTGTGTTGGGTAGCACTATGGGTAGCACGTGTCTGTTTACCTTTGAGACAATCTTCACATATGATTTTTGTACTTATGTCCAGACTAGGTATGCCACTTATAGCTTTAGCCTTAATAAGTTTCACAATGTTTCAAAAATGGACATGACCCAACTTTTGATGCCACAATGTAGCATCATCAACTCTCGCAGAATGACACACTTGTTTATCCTCAACAAGATAACAGTTAATACTTGACCTAGTACCAGTCATAACACAGTTATTGGTACAATCAAAAACTTCACAAGTGTTTTTAATGAATTTCACTTCAAGATTGTCATCACAAAGTTGGCTAATACTAATTAAATTAGTTACAAGTCCATCAACATGTAAAAAAATTTTCAAAGCAGGAAATCCATGTATATTTAAAATGCCTTTTCCTACTATATTACTCTTGCCACCACCACCATATGTAACACTACCACCTTGTATTGGTTCATATTCTTTTAAAAATATTTTTTGTTCCTGTCATGTGACGTGAACAACCACTATCAAAGTACCATGAACCTTCAACATTAGTTTTTAAGTCAGTGTACACAACATCACATATCAGGTTAAACTTAGGTTTCCACACTTTCCTAGTTTGATAATTTCTCTTCGATCGCGCTGATATCTCGACGTGCTAGGCAACACTTCAGGTATCACAGAGGAACTGGACTATTTCTTTAAAAGAGTTTTACAATCATTTTTCAAATGTCCAGTAGAGTAACAGTAGTTACATATTTTCACCTTGTCAGAACGCTTATCAGAAGACATTAGTTCGACATTGTCTCTTTCTTTAACAAAAACTAACTTATCTTCCTTATTAGCCAAAGTAGATGTAATAGCATTTAAGGACTCTTGAAAACCCATACCTGCCTTGAGTGGTTTGCTCAACCCAAGAATTGCATCCAACTTGGAAGAACTCGTGTTGACTTTTTTAAATGTGGCCTCGGCTAGAGTAAGTTTGGCCTTGACTTTGTCTAGCTCCACATCCTTCTTTGTGAGTTGGACTTCCAATCTCGTCAAGCCATCAGTCAGATCTTGAACCTCTTTGGACAGAGAAACCACCTTCTTGTTCTCTTTCTTCCATTCGTCAACCAATTCTTTGCAAAGGTTCTTAAGACCACAAATGAGTTCATCCATGCTGAACTCCTTACTTTGTTCATCCTTTTGTGAACAACCTGCATCCATGTTAACAGAACCCACAAAATAAACAACATTTATCAAATTAAATTATGTATACTTGTTAGATGATATCTCAGGTGCTATCCTCTCTTGGATATCACATGAGGTATCACTGACAGAGTTAGAGTCATAATTTGTGACCATCATTGCTGTTTGATCTGAATCTTCAGATTGATTGGTCTCCTCATCTTCATTGTCACTGAGGGATACCTATAGGTTCTTCCCCATCTTCCTTAGAGTGTTGGCACACTCGTTTGAGTAATGACCCCATCCAGAGCATGCATGACATTGGATTGATTCAAGATATTTCAGATCAGATTTAGATTGATCTGATGATGCTCTCCTTATGGGACCACCTTTCTGAGTAGATGGAAATGTCCTCTTTGGCATTGAATTGTACACCTTGGTTTGTTGCTCTTTAGCCTTCACCTGCACATTTTATTTGTTAAATTTTCGTAACATAGAGTTATATTTTCTAGCAAGGAAGGCAACACTGGCATCTTCACCTAATTCCTCAAAAATTTCGTCTTCCTCATCAGTTGATATACTAGAGGATTTAACTTTCAAAGCAACACTCTTGCCTTTAGAAGCTTCACTTTGCTCAGCAAGGTTTGACTCAAAAAATTTTAAAATGCTCATTAAGGAATTGATGTCTATAGTAGAAAGATTGTGAGCCTCTTCTATAGATGAAACCTTCATATTAAAACTCTCAGGGAGAGTTCTAATAGCCTTTGAAACCAATTGTTTGTTTGTAAAAGGTTCACCTAAAAGTTGACACTCATTAGCAATGTCAAACAATTTTTCAAAATAAGAGGAAATGGTATCATTTTCACCCATTCTCAACCTTTCAAATTTGCCAGTAAGACCTCTAAGTTTGTTTTCACGCACACTAGAATCACCTTCATAAAACCTTTGTAAAATATCCCAAGCTTCTTTAGCTGTGGAACTATTTTGAACAAGTTTAAAAATGTGCATGTCAACCCACTAAAAAATAGCATTAAGAGCTTTCTCATTATAGTTAGCTAGGGCGATCTCTTCATTAGTCCACTCGGTGTCAGCTTTAACCTGGATATCACCATCCTCATCTGGAGGTAAAAGTGGAAGAGAGTACCCATTAACTATAGATCGCCAAGCTCGAAGATCAATTGATTTGATATGCGAGCGAAGACGGATCTTCCAATATGCATAATTCGAACCATCTAAAATAGGAAGACGTTTTTGGTTTGGATTTGCAGGATCATAAGCCATGACACCTAGACCAAGCACTTAGTATCGTCAAGTGACCTGCTCTGATATCAATTGAAATTGTCACGGCCAGAATCACAAGTGATATCCAAGGTGATAACAACACCAACGATAGCATTTGGGATAGCACACACACACTTCAAAAATAAAACAATTTTGTAAAAGAGATTGCAGCGGAATAATAACACCAAAATTGTTTTTCTCAAGTTATATAAATATTACTTGAGGCTGCCTCTTAGGCAAGACTTTATAACCACTATAACAATGAATTTATAAAGCCAAAATTTTCCCTACGGCTATAACAATATGAGCTCTATGGAACAAGAGATAAAGAACGAAATCCTATCCTAGCCTTCACACAACTTGATACCAATGTAATCAAGTGCGAAATTACAAGGGAGGAAGGATGAAACGAACTAGCCAAAGAACTATATCTCTAATGCTTCAATTACTTGAAGGCTACTCAAATAAACAGCCTTGTGGCTGTATAGGACGTTGAGGGAGAGTGGAGAGAGTGGTTGAGTTTGTTCCTCACTTCATGCGCCCACTTCCTCAATTATAGCAACCGTGTTGTTTGATCACCAAGTCCAAGCTTCAACGCCTTGTACTCCCAAGCTTTATCAGCCTTGTACTCTTTATTAAATCAGCAACAACTCCTTGACCAAGTCTCCACACGTTTTAATTGTTGTTGCCAAAGTAACTTATGTAAAGATTTTATGCATAAAATAACATTTATGCATAAACCATATACTATAAAGATTATATTAGCACATTAGTCCATTTAGTAATAAATAAGAAATGTACAACTATGTAAATTTCAGCACAGGAAATCATCTGCGATATCATCTGGAATTTGGGAAATCATCTATGATATCACCTACAGTTTACACTAACAGAGGGCCTTATATTCGGCCTCATTGTTCGTTGCCTGAAATTCACACGACGCAGCTTGAAGAAAAATATCACCTTGTGGGGATCTTAGTACTATGCCCAAACCTGTTCCTCTCATATTTGAACCGCCATCTGTGTACAAAGTCCAACATGTTAGGTGTATATCACCTTCAAGTTGTTGTACCTCCAGTTCTACTTCAGGTTGTAAGCTGGGGCTAAAGTCAGCTACGAAGTCAGCTAAAGACTGAGATTTGATAGCAGTCCTAGGCTCGTACTGGATGTCGTATGTACTAAGCTGTATAGACCATTTTGCCATCCTTCCTGATAATCCTGGTTTTCTCATAACATTTCTGATGGGATAATTAGTTTTAATAGATATAGGGTGTGTCTCAAAATAATGGTGTAATTTACTTGAAGCAGTTATTAATGCAAGAACAAGTTTTTCAAGATGTGTGTACCTGGTTTCAGCGTCTAGGAGGGACTTACTTATATAATAGACAGGGTGTTGCTCACCTTGTAATTTCCTTACCAGGACAGCACTAACGACATTTTCTGAGACAGCAAGATATATAAGGAGAGGTTCACCTTGCTCCGGTTTAGATAATAGTGGTGGTGGTGAAAGATATTCTTTGAGTTGAATGAATGCTTCTTCGTGCTCCTCGGACCATTGGAATTTCTTGTTCTTTCTCAAGACGTCATAGAACAACCTGCACATGTTAGAAGACTTGGATATGAACCTGTTAAGGGATGCTACTCGCCCGGTTAGCCTCTGCACATCTTTGATTGTCTTTGGTGATTCCAGGTTAAGAATTGCTTTAATCTGCTCCGGACTAGCTTCAATGCCCCTCTTTCTTACCATGTAACCCAAGAACTTCCCAGCTCGGACTCCGAAGTTACATTTTGCTGGATTCAACTTCATATTAAAAGCTTCTAAGATGTCAAAGCTTCTTCAAGATGTTGCACATGATCTTCAATATTCTTTGACTTGACAACCATGTCATCTATATAAACTTCCATAGTTTTTCCCAACTTGTCTTTGAAAATCTTGTTGACTAGTCGTTGATAAGTTGCCCCTGATGTTTCGGCCAATGACGATAATAGGGCACCATGGAATATGATCACCTTAACTCGAGATGTAAAAACATAGGTTTTAACGAGGAAAGCCCTTGAACAACATGTTCGCCGGCACAAAACCTTGAAACAATGGAATTTTATTAATCTTGTGATGGTAGAGAGTAAAATGAAGCGTAAATATAAAATGTGTGTTTTTAAGTGTTAGTGAGTGTGTGTATACATGGGTGGATCTAATGCTATTTAAACAACATGAAAATAATGGTTGTACCGAGTCTACCATTTTCCACTCTTTTCTCCTCGAAATCAGTGATAAGTTGAAGGTGATTCATTTGGTAAAATGGGTATTGAAGATCTTTGACTTGATTTGTGGTAACGTTCCCGGAAAGATAGGAGAGTGACAGTTTTATTTTGCAGGAAGGTTATTTTGGCAAGATGTTGCTTCGTGGTGTGAGGTCAGGATGTGGCGCCAAGTTGTAACATGATGGACGTGATTTTTTACCCCAAACAATTTCCCCCAAATTTTAAATTTTTAAAGAAGTTAAAAAATTAATTTTAACCATCTCTCTGTTGTCGCCCACGTTTCTCTTTACCTGGCGGTCTTTTAGCATGATAACTTCTAAATCCTAGGGTTTAGGCATTCGAGTGTACCTAGGGCTCTTCAACCGTCAAGTCCCATCCTTTTTATTACGTCGGTTGGGGCCTCTTCTCTTCAATACTTGGTGATTTCAACGAAGGGTCTTCTATACTTTGGTGAGTTTCAAATTTCTTCAAAAAAAATTCTTTTCTCTTTTGTTGTTGCTTGATTTTCTACTCAAGATGGGTAATTCCAAGGATATTGTTAGCCCTAGTTCAGTGTTGCCCCCTGGTTTCCGTCGTCTAGATGTTACGGACCGACCTGATGATGAGGTATGTGCCATGACCCTTGCTAGCATTGATATTCTTCGAAAGAATTCCACTTTTCTCGTGGGGTGTAGAGTTTATGGATCCTAACCCTAACCTGTTTTCTGATTGCGTTTTGGAAGACTGGGTTTGTTTTCTTGAGTATCCCTTTACTATTGGCCTCAAATTCCCTTTCTCCCCTCTTATCACCCGTTTTTTCGAAGTTATCGGCCTTGCATATTGCCAGCTTATGCTTGTTGGTTGGAGGGCTTTGATTACCCTAGACAGGTTGAGTGTTGAATCAGGGTTAAGGGTAGGTTTGGAGGAGTTTGCTTGCTGCTACGATATTAGGACTCATGGCACGTATAGGTTTGGCTTTAGGGTGAAGAGTAAGGCTCTTAGTTTGATAGTTGATTCTATGGACTCATATAGAGGTTGGAAGAATTGGTTCTTTTTTGTGAAAAAAGACACCATAGGAGGTGGTGAAAAGGAGGCTTGCGAATGGAAGAAAGAAGGTGAGGGTTCTAATATTTACCTGTTCACCTTATTTGACTTACTCAGATTGATTAACCCTTGTTTGCTTCTTGTAGTTTCCAAGCTGAGTGATCTTTTTCCAAAGTTGGATGATTCTCTAGAGATTGTCCAAAAAGTAAGGGCTCTACCTGAAGAATCTCGTAAGTTTGTTCCTTTACCAGTTGCATTTGTTTCTGAAAGTAAGGGGGCAGAAGTAGAGTCTAACAAGCTGTTAGAAGAGTGCTCTCACAAGATGTCATCTGGTAAGTTTTCTTATTTGTTTCTACTTGTCTTTTCATTTTCTTAGTTGACTGACTTCTTTGTCTTGCAGTTTCTCGTCCCCAGGTAGGTTTTGAGGTGAAGGATATCATGTCCGTGATTAAGGCAAAAGTTGGAGTGAAGAAGGAAGACAGTAATCCACCCCTCTCAAAAGGAGAAAGTTCCAAGGTTGAGAAAAAGAGAAAACTGGATGAGGTTGAAGTGGTGAAGGTACTGAAGAAGGATGCTGACAATGTTGTAGCTAGTGCTGAGAAGGTAACAATGCTTCTTCTTTTCCTGTATTGAAAGTATTTTACGTAGAATTCTAAGGATCTCTTTATATGCAGACTTTGAATCTTGCAGTTAACTTGGTTAAAGATGTGGAGGTAAAAGAGGATAGGATCAAGGTGCTTGATAAAAGGGTAAAGTTTGAGATACTTAGGGCTACACAAGCTGAGAAACAGGTGGAGGTTTACGCTGATGAGGTTGCTAAGATGAAGAAGGAGTTGTCAAAGGCCACTGATGAACATGTGAAGGAATTGGAAGCCGCAAAGGAGAGGTTCATGTTTGATGCTAGCAAGACGGTAATGGAGAGTAGGATAGAAATGATCAAGGAGTACGAAATGGGGCAGCACGTCAAGTGGAGAATTGAAGATGAGGTTGCAATGATGAATGCATTTCTAGGTGAAGCAGTTGATGTTAGTGAAATGAGTTTGAAGGTTCAAGATGCTGGTAAGGAGGGACAAGTTGATGAAACTCGGGAAGAGGATAAGAAAGAGGGCTGAAGGTCAGGTATGTTTCTATCAACTTCAAAATATAATTTTATATTTTACTTTTTGAACTTTAATGGAGGGGGTGGTCCTCCAAAAACAACTTTTATGTTTCAACAACTTGATTATTTTTGTCGAGGGGTTTTTCCTCTCTTTAGATGATAAATCTTTTTAGGTTGTAATGAATTGTGGTGTCTTTCTTAGTCATAGACTTTTGGGTAATTTATTTATTTTTTGAAGCCAAGTTGTGGCTTTTTGAATATATTAGTTAGGATCAGGTTGTGGATCCGCTTTTTAGGGAAAGTTTGAATGGAAAAAGATATAAAACCTATGCTTTTATGGTAACATGTCGATGTTACATCCTGATGATTTCAACTTGAGTCCGTAGCTTTAATTAAGTGCAAGGGGGTAATCAACATGTTCATGACATGTTTTCCCACCTACTCTTTAATTAAAAAACGAAAAGCGTGCGACCAGGCGAAGGTGTAACAACCTTAAACAACTTTATGAAAGATGCAAAATCTTTGTACCATTAGAAAGGCGTGTGCCTTACAACTTAAAGATATGATCGGATATATATTTCCTTCAAGTTGAACTCATCATGTTGCCACTTGTAAATTCTTATGGAAATACTCGTAACAACTTATATCTAATTTGAAATCGATTACAACTTACTTGAAGTAGGCCATATTACCTGGGCTGCTTCCCGTGAGGTGAACAACTTGCTAAAGGGGTGACATGCCAAAGGAAGGGCTTTCACATTGTGAATTCGAAGTCTCTCATGCCCGGCACTTGATAGTCCGGTTGGTCATCTTCATTAAAGCCAAGGGAATTTCTGATCAATCGTTTTGTTGCCCCCAGTTGCTTATGTTTGGACCTTGCCCCAAGAGTACTTAGGAACGGCGCTCTAAGGATCCACCAGGTTGTGAGGAACCTGCTTCTGTTTGTCGAAGTTATCATGGGCATGCATTCCCTTATTCTCAGTTCTTGTATCTCCTGATGATTCTTGAATCCCTTTGCGAATAAAAAAACCATGGGCCCCTCAGTGGGCGCCAAACTGTTTTGACCAAATTTAAGCACTTTGACCCCAATGACGATAATAGGGCACCATAGAATATTATCACCTTAACTCAAGATGTAAAAACATAGGTTTTAACGAGGAAAGACCTTGAACAACATGTTCGTCGGCACAAAACCTCGAAACAATGGAATTTTATTAATCTTGTGATGGTAGAGAGTAAAATGAAGCGTAAATACAAAATGTGTGTGTAAGTATTAGTGAGTGTGTGTATACATGGGTGGATCTAATGCTATTTAAACAACATGAAAATAACGGTTGTACCGAGTCTACCATTTTCCACTCTTCTCTCCTCGAAATCCGTGATAAGTTGAAGGTGATTCATTTAGTAAAATGGGTATTGAAGATCTTTGACTTGATTTGTGGTAATGTTCCCGGAAAGATAGGAGAGTGACAGTTTTATTTTGCAGGAAGGTTGTTTTGGCAAGATGTTGCTTCAGGGTGTGAGGTCAGGATGTGGCACCAAGTTGTAACATGTTGGACGTGATTTTTTACCCCAAACACCTGCGTTTGTACCAAATGGCATTGCTATGCAGCAATATATTCCTTCCGGAGTCATAAAGGTTGTATCTTCTTGATCTGAAGGCTCTATCTGAATCTGTTGAAATCCTGAAGATGCATCCATAAAGGTTAAGATGTCATGTCCAATCGTGGAATCGACTAATGAGTCAATATGTGGTAAGGGGAAAGGATCTTTAGGGCACGGCTTGTTCAAGTCTGTATAGTCAACGCAAACATGCCACTTGCTATTCTTCTTTTCCACCACTACTACATTAGCTAGCCATGTTGGGTAATTAACTTCTCTAATCATCTTAGACTTCAACAGTCTGTCCACATCTTCTTTGATAATTTGATTGCGTTCCTGAGCAAACTTTCTTCTTTTCTGATGAACATGCTTAACAGTAGGATCGATGTTCAACTTGTGAGTGATTTCGTCTTTCCTTATTCCTGTTATATCTTCTTTCTTCCAAGTGAAGCATTTGAATCTGCTCTTCGACAATTCTATTAACTCTTCCTCTACATCTTGAGGAATATATGCTCCAATTAGCACCTTCTTTTAAGGATCAGAGAAGTCAACGGGTACATCTTTAACTTCATGTTCCCCAGCTTCAAGAACATCTCTGACCTTCTTCTTTATTTGCTATGCTTGCCGAGGATGAGTAGAAGCTTTCATGGTCGTCTTATAACATTCCTTAGAGACTTGCTGGTCACCTTTAAGTTTGATTACTCCCCAGGGCATGGGCAGCTTAACACATTGGTGATATGTAGACGGGACCCTCATATTGTGTATCTAAGTTCTGCTTAAAATGACATTGTGAGAAGATGGGCAGTCTATAACATAGAACTGTTCCATAGAGTTGACACCTTCCACATATACGGGCAACTTGATTTCCCCGACTGTTTGCTTGGTCTCACCACTGAATCCAATCAACACAGAAGAATTCTTTATGATTTCAAAATCTGGAATATCCATTTCCTTCAAGGTACTGAGCATCATTAGGTTGACAGAGCTTCCATTGTCGACAAGAATCCTCTTCACCCTACAATTTGCAATCTGCAAGGTGACAACAAGACCGTCATGATGAGGACCCGTGATTTCTACCTCGTCATCTTCATCAAAGGTTATTTGGGGATCTTCACATCTTAAAGAAAACATGACTGGTGTATTCAATTTGTCTTCTTTTGATTCTTTGGCATGACGTTTTGCTGCTGAATAAGTTGTACTGCAAATTTTTGAGCCTCCAGAGATGACATTGATAGTTCTTATGGCCGTTGGAGGTGACTGAGGTATTTCTGGAAGGAATTCATTGGCTTCAGCACGACCTTTCCTTCTTCCTAACAGCTCCTTAAGATGGCCTTTAGATAACAGATGGCTGATCTCCTTCCGAAGGGAAATACATTCTTCTGTTGCATGGCCAAAGTCTTCATGGTATGCACACCATTTAGACTTATCCTTCCAAGCTGTTGGTTTATCATTCTTCCTGGGCCACCTTGCTTTTTGGCCCAAGTTGTCCATTGCACATAACAGTCCTGCAATGTTGACAGAAAACAATAGTCATCAATTTTTGGAAATTCAGAATCGTCATTATCTATAGCATCTTCAATAGAATTAATTTTGAGATCTTCATATTTAGTGTAGGATTTTCCCCTATTATGCTTATGATGGGAGGATTCTGCCTTCCTGGTAGTGCTTTCATAACCAGGGGTCCCTTTATAATTCTTCTCTCGGATTAGCCTGTCTTCTTCAAGACGTATGGATTGAATGGCTCTTGTTCTGACATCTTCAAGTTTCTTGCATGGGTTTTTTACTAGGTCTTCATAATATGGTGAGTCTTTTTGGAGACCCATCCTAAATGCTTCAGTTGCAGTTGACATGTTCAGGTTTGGTATGTCCACTGCTTCTTTGTTAAACCTACTCAAATAATCCTTAAGAGTTTCTTCAGGTTGCTGAATTATCCGATACAAATCACTAGTAAGCTTTTCAAATACCTTGTTGCAAGAAAATTGATTAGTGAACATATCAATTAATTGTGTATAGGATCCAATGGAACCCAAAGGTTGGTTTATGAGCCATCTTAAAGCGGCTCGTGTTAATGTTGATCCAAAGCCTCTGCGTAAACATGCTTCTTTATACGGAAAGAGGGATATGGATGACGTCCATCTTCTCCTAATAGAGTGCTACATGCTCCATTGGGTCCATAGTTGTAACGACCCCAACCCTAGGCACTAGTTTTAAATATTATATTATATGTTTCTAATATTTATGTTAACTTATGTGCTCAATTATGTCTTTAAAATTCTTAATTTAAAATAATTTGGGTGAGAAGTAAATTTAGAATCTTTTATGAATTTATTAGACGTTAAATAAGAACCTTGAAGAAATAATAAAAATGGAAATATGATAAATAGTGCAAGGAGGTTAATTGAGTAGGATGAATTATTTGAGTAAAGGTTAGTTTTAAATTTAAAATGGAAGCCTTAATTTAAATGTTGTGGGAGGGGGGCCAATATGTTTTGCACCTTCCTAGGCTTGCCAAGTGCCCTCCCCCATACTCCCTCCATAACCGGCCCCCCTCTCCATTATCCTCCTCTTACTCCCTTTCCCCCTTCTCCCTCATTTCTCATACTTCCTCCTTCCTAGAGAAACCTTTGAGACTCCATGGAAACTCCTTCTCCCAAGCTTTGAATCCAAGACACTTCTTCACCAAATTCAAGTCTAAGAGCACCATTGAAGTTGGATCACCTAGAGGAATCCATCAAGATAGGAAGATCAATCTTTCCTTATAAAATCCAAAGGTGAGTTGTTATGACCTTCTTTCATTTATTTGCTCATGAACTATCTATTGTTGTTCTTGATGTTGTAATTGTTGTTATATGTTTTGGAAGTCTTCGTGGAGTTAGGAAATGGGTTAATGACTCAAAAAGATGTTGTGGTTTATGGGAGTTGATTTATATTTAAAGGAATGGGGGGAATTTGATTGGAAAGTTAGAAATTATTTGAAATGGTGAAATGGGTGGAATTTGTAGAGATAAATGATCTAGGATTACTTGGTTGTGAGTTTATATGTTTTGAATGGGACTTGATAAGATGAAGGTATCCTTTGGTGTTCTTGATCAAGCAATGGTAGAGGGAAAGAAGAACTAGGGTTAAAAGGGGTTAAAATACGGAAAAAATGGTCGGAGGAGGCTTGGGCGGTCGCCCGTGGGGGCAGGCGGCCGCCCATCATGGCGTAGAGGTCTAAATTTCTTTGAAGTCCACTTGGGCGGTCGCCCAAGTGGTGAGGGAAGCGTCGCCCGTAGTGGCGAAAACCATAATTACCTTTGAAGTCCACTTGGGCGGTCGCCCAAGTGGTTAGGCCGGTCGCCCAAGACCCTGAACCAACTTTTCTTAAATTGAACTAGAATCATTAACAAGTTTGTTCGGCCACTCATAAATGGTGACTCCCACCCAATATAAATTAGTAGAACCTAAGCAACCCGGATACGAATTGATCCTCTTTAACCTAAGTTAGAGTAGGTTACCTTGGCTAGGCCATGACGTCTTATCCGGTCAAAATAGAATTGTAGGAGTAGTTAAATATTGTTCGGGAAGTGGTCCAAACTTGGGAAGTAGGTCTTGCACTTTTATTAAGATTATTCAAGGTTGAGTAATGACTTCGTAGGATTGATTTAGGGTACTTGGTGACCTTACTTGCCCATACCCTGGGTAGTTAGCTTGAATCATGTTTAAAACCATAGGTCACACTATTGTGTTAAATGTATATGTATCACTGTAGTATGATTATTCCAATTGTGGATTATTTGGTATATGGTTGTGTCGTATTCCCGTTATGGATTATCTGGTATGTTGCTAGTATTGTATCCCGGTTGTGGATTATCTGGCTCGTTGATTTTATCGTATCCCGGTGTGGATTATTTGGTTATATTGTTACCTTAATTGAGTTCATATGCATTGATGGTATTATGCATTGTGTATTACATGAATTGTTGCACTATGGTACTGTTTAGCATGAGTATACATTACCATGTTGTTATATTATTATCCCTTTTTGTGGATTTATTTCAAGTATCTATTATGTGCTTGAACGTGTTTACATTCAGGGGGTATAATGGAATTCAATCAATTAATGATTTGTTCTATAAGTGATTGAAGGTTCATTATACCTGTGACCTTACCCCTCTGTGGCCACAGAGTGGGCGTGCAAGCTTCTGTAATTGACCCAAAAGGCTTTACATACTGCTGCGATTGGCGATTAGGGGGAATGCTTCTGTATTAAGCCTAAAGCTTTACAGTTAGCGATATTATTTTTGGATACTCTATTATAGGTATCTTTTCTTATATGGATCTCTGGGGTATGAGTCCTATAAGAGGTGAATGTGCTGGAGGCAATTCACCAAAGAGTGGAGTTTTACTCCCACGTTGTACGACTTATTGTTCAGACGGGAAAAAGGTAAAACGAGGTAACGTAAGGTGTTTACCGCTTTTATAATGTGTTATGTGCTACCATGCTATGTGTTGCATCTTGTTTGGCATCTTGCTGCATTCATAATAGCTCATTGAGATTTATTCTCACCCCTCTCCCTTTACTGTTTTAGATTCCGAGACAGGTGACCCGAACCAGTGAGGCCGGGGATATCATTGTAGACTTTTGCTTTTGGGGCTTGACAAGTTAAGTATAGGAGTGGGTTATTAGGAGTATTGGTTAAGTATTCCTCTTTTATAATTTGTATGGAAAACCCTTTTGTTAAACAAATGTTAATTAAGGTTTCCAATGTAATTGATCAGATTACGGTTTATTAAAATTGTGGTTGGATTTCCTCTAGGTAGAGATATTACCAATTGATTTTATTTGGAAGTTTGAAAAGTGGTTTTCTTTTAAAGGCAGATAAATGTTTAAAAAAATTTAGATGGATTTTCTTAGTTTGAGCTCCTCTAGCGCGGGACACGCGTTAGGTCTCGGGTTGGGGTGCTCACAGTTGGTATCAGAGCTTAGTTTAGAGGTCAAGGGTAGATGTCTAAACTAAGGGAGAATGTGTGGAAATTGACGCCGAGTGTTTAATGCAGGAGTTCGTTCTAATGGCCGGAAGCAAGGATGATCAGCGGAAGGTTCTAGAAATTGAAGAAGATATGAGTAGAGGTGGAATTCAGAATGAAGAGATGATGAAATTATTCAGGATGTTTGTACAGAATATGGAGACTAGAGGATCAGTTCCGAATCAACCCGAGGGATGTCAAAGTGATGGATGGGAAAGGTTTGTGAAGATGAATCCGCCGAGTTTTAATGGATATCCGGATCCGTTAAAGGCAGAAAAATGGTTGGAGAAAATGAACAAAATCTTCGAGGTTATGGAGAGTCGCAATGAAGAGAAAGTTAGGTATGCCGTTTTCAAGCTTGAAGGTCCAGCTGATCAGTGGTGGCAGAAGTTGAAGGAAAGTTGGGAGCGGGATCATACGCCCTGCATTTGGGATAATTTCACTCGGCAGCTTCGAGGATTATTTCATTCTAATGGTTACAAGGGATAGGAAGGAGATTGAATTTTTAGGGCTAAAACAAGGGAACATGACGGTGAATCAGTATTCAGTCCGGTTTGAGGAATTAGCTAGGTGTTGCCCTCATTTGGTATTGCATGAAGTAAGAAGAGTTCTTAGGTTTGTAACAGGTTTGAGGATTGAGTTTAGGGGGAAATTAATGATTGATAGCTTCACCGATTATCAGAAAGCCTGAGATAGAGCATATGAGATCGAGAATAGCATTGAGAAAAATGGTGGAAGATCGGAAGGTGGGATTAGAAATAAACCAAGGTATCTAGGACAAGGATCCAAAATTACTAGAGGACAACCAAGGACTTCAGCTTCAGGGAATAAGAGAGGGGAACTTGTGGTAGCTTCCTCGTCTAGGCCAATACCCAAACTATATGGGATGATATGTGAGTATTGCAAGAAGAAGGGTCATTCCGAAGACAAGTGTTGGAGTAAGCAAGGGAAATGCTTGAAGTGTGGAGAGATGGGGAATTTTAGGAGGAATTGCCCAAGGTTTCGACAGAGCGAGCTTCAGCAAGTTAGCCAAGGTGGACGACAAAGAAGTGGTACCAAAAGAGATAACGAAGGGGAACCGAAAGAGAGGGTCTGTGGTCGAGTGTGTGTTTCGGGTCCAGGAGAGATGGATCCCTCCGAGGTCACTAGAGGTAAATTTCCTGTCTCAGAAGTTAGGGGTCATATTTTATAAATCTTGTTTCATATTATTATGTGTGGCATAGCATGTTGTTTCTTTGTGGCATACATTTCCACGAGAAATCGTTTTATTGTTAGAGGATTCTGCTCTTATGAGAGAATACCTCGAATCTCCTTTGATGTACCACGATGTTGAAATGGTTATGGCTGAGCATGTATTGCCAGTTGATTTGGTGTGATTACTAGTTATGATTTTGAGATATACTTGACCGGGAGGGTTAAGTAGTTGTTGTATATTGGTAGGCTATCATAATAAGTGAGTCTTCTTTTTCCATGCCTAAATTACTTATATTGGTATTTGATATAGGTAAACCTTAATGTGAAATTCTTGATTTTATATGGGTATTTAAGGTGAAAATTTTGCATTAAGATGTGAAGGGTAATTAGTATATGTTAGACTTGCATAAGAAGTCTTTTTCAAAAATTGTATGTGCTAATTGTGAGTAAATGGTAAATGTGCTCCCGTCGGTATATTTCATGTGTTGGTTCTGAGTATGATAAGCAGAATTGTAATCCTTATTTTGATGGCTTTAGGGTAATGAGAATTGATGATCTCTTTGTTAATTAAAGCTCCGGTAAGATCGTGAAAATAATTTGAGAGTTGGGTTAATAATCTTTGATTAGAAGTCCTTGCGTGCAAAGTTTAACTAGTGTGAGTTGACTCGGGAAGTTTCCAAAATTTGGGGTCCTATAGTTTAAGCTTGGAAGTTACTATGGATCTTACGAGGATTGTGTCCGTAATCTTTGAGGTTGGCAAAGTGCTACCAAAGGAATTTTTAAAGAATTCTAGAGAATTATAAAATCGTTGATTTAGATAACTCGGAAGGATACCAATGGTGTAAGATGTAATAAGAATGAGTCATATTGGTAGAAATGGAGAATAAAGTAACTATATATCCTATCCTTACCTTACCTAATGAATGTGGGAATTTTGTGAAATTTTAAGGTGTATTAAAGGAAGATTAGATTATGATAGTATACGAAATGGGAAATTGATAACGTATGCTTTGAGGAGTTTAACTTAGATAAGTGAGATTTTCTTATCCTCTACTCGGAAGTAGCTACACTTGTGTTGCGTTATTTAAGTAGGAACCTTATCTTTTTGAAGCTTCCTTTGAGAGTTGTTACCGATCCTAAGAGTTGGAGGATTAAGTTAGTCGAAAGGAAGAGATTTGAAGACTACCCAAATTCTTGAGGAATAGGTTATGTTGTGTGACGGATTTCCTTTCCACTTGAGAAGTTTAATTTACCTTAGCGAGTTTGCGTATAATAGTAGTTATCATTCTAGCATTGAGATAAAACCGTATGAGGCGGGGTTCTGGAAGAAAATATCGATTTCCAATTTGTTGGGGTGAGGTTAGTAAAGCTAGGCCTAAGGTAATTTAGCGCCAAAGTTTGTTAATCCGTTTGAAGTATTAGAAAATGTTGGTGATTTGACTCATAGACCGACTTGGGGCAGCTTATAAAGTATTTGAAGTTTTAAATGTAATATCGTAAGGTATTGGGTAACATAAGTTGTAATACTTTTTATTTAATTATACTTTCTTTGAGGTCGTGAAAACTCGGGTTAGTGATAATTGTATGGTATTCTCGAAATATTAAGTTGTAATATCACATTATTAGTGAAAGTAGAATCTTGGAAAGAATCATAGCATTGATGAGACTAATTGAGAATTGAAGTCTTAGAGTATTCAAGTTGTGAAAGTGTATAGTAGAATCATGCCATTGAGAAATCTAATTGAAAATGTTAAGTTAGAATGTGTGAAAGGTAACCTTCGCTATTTGAACCTTAGGGTAAGTGACAATCAAATTCGGGACGAATTTCCTTTAAGGGGGAGTGAGTGTAACGACCCCAACCCTAGGCACTAGTTTTAAATATTATATTATATGCTTCTAATATTTATGTTAACTTATGTGCTCAATTATGTCTTTAAAATTCTTAATTTAAAATAATTTGGGTGAGAAGTAAATTTAGAATCTTTTACGAATTTATTAGACGTTAAATAAGAACCTTGAAGAAATAATAAAAATGGAAATATGATAAATAGTGCAAGGAGGTTAATTGAGTAGGATGAATTATTTGAGTAAAGGTTAGTTTTAAATTTAAAATGGAAGCCTTAATTTAAATGTTGTGGGAGGGGGGCCAATATGTTTTGCACCTTCCTAGGCTTGCCAAGTGCCCTCCCCCATACTCCCTCCATAACCGGCCCCCCCTCTCCATTATCCTCCTCTTACTCCCTTTCCCCCTTCTCCCTCATTTCTCATACTTCCTCCTTCCTAGAGAAACCTTTGAGACTCCATGGAAACTCCTTCTCCCAAGCTTTGAATCCAAGACACTTCTTCACCAAATTCAAGTCTAAGAGCACCATTGAAGTTGGATCACCTAGAGGAATCCATCAAGATAGGAAGATCAATCTTTCCTTATAAAATCCAAAGGTGAGTTGTTATGACCTTCTTTCATTTATTTGCTCATGAACTATCTATTGTTGTTCTTGATGTTGTAATTGTTGTTATATGTTTTGGAAGTCTTCGTGGAGTTAGGAAATGGGTTAATGACTCAAAAAGATGTTGTGGTTTATGGGAGTTGATTTAGATTTAAAGGAATGGGTGGAATTTGATTGGAAAGTTAGAAATTATTTGAAATGGTGAAATGGGTGGAATTTGTAGAGATAAATGATCTAGGATTACTTGGTTGTGAGTTTATATGTTTTGAATGGGACTTGGTAAGATGAAGGTATCCTTTGGTGTTCTTGATCAAGCAATGGTAGAGGGAAAGAAGAACTAGGGTTAAAAGGGGTTAAAATCTGAAAAAAATGGGCTGGAGGAGGCTTGGGCGGTCGCCCATGGGGGCTTGGGCGGCCGCCCATCATGGCAGGAGGTCTAAATTTCTTTGAAGTCCACTTGGGCGGTCGCCCAAGTGGTGAGGGCGGTCGCCCATAGTGGCAGAAACCATAATTACCTTTGAAGTCCACTTGGGCGGTCGCCCAAGTGGTTAGGGCGGTCGCCCAAGACCCTGAACCAACTTTTCTTAAATTGAACTAGAATCATTAACAAGTTTGTTCGGCCACTCATAAATGGTGACTCCCACCCAATATAAATTAGTAGAACCTAAGCAACCCGGATACGAATTGATCCTCTTTAACCTAAGTTAGAGTAGGTTACCTTGGCTAGGCCATGACGTCTTATCCGGTCAAAATAGAATTGTAGGAGTAGTTAAATATTGTTCGGGAAGTGGTCCAAACTTGGGAAGTAGGTCTTGCACTTTTATTAAGATTATTCAAGGTTGAGTAATGACTTCGTAGGATTGATTTAGGGTACTTGGTGACCTTACTTGCCCATACCCTGGGTAGTTAGCTTGAATCATGTTTAAAACCATAGGTCACACTATTGTGTTAAATGTATATGTATCACTGTAGTATGATTATTCCAATTGTGGATTATTTGGTATATGGTTGTGTCGTATTCCCGTTGTGGATTATCTGGTATGTTGCTAGTATTGTATCCCGGTTGTGGATTATCTGGCTCGTTGATTTTATCGTATCCCGGTGTGGATTATGTGGTTATATTGTTACCTTAATTGAGTTCATATGCATTGATGGTATTATGCATTGTGTATTACATGAATTGTTGCACTATGGTACTGTTTAGCATGAGTATACATTACCATGTTGTTATATTATTATCCCTTTTTGTGGATTTATTTCAAGTATCTATTATGTGCTTGAACGTGTTTACATTCAGGGGGTATAATGGAATTCAATCAATTAATGATTTGTTCTATAAGTGATTGAAGGTTCATTATACCTGTGACCTTACCCCTCTGTGGCCACAGAGTGGGCGTGCAAGCTTCTGTAATTGACCCAAAAGGCTTTACATACTGCTGCGATTGGCGATTAGGGGGAATGCTTCTGTATTAAGCCTAAAGCTTTACAGTTAGCGATATTATTTTTGGATACTCTATTATAGGTATCTTTTCTTATATGGATCTCTGGGGTATGAGTCCTATAAGAGGTGAATGTGCTGGAGGCAATTCACCAAAGAGTGGAGTTTTACTCCCACGTTGTACGACTTATTGTTCAGACGGGAAAAAGGTAAAACAAGGTAACGTAAGGTGTTTACCGCTTTTATAATGTGTTATGTGCTACCATGCTATGTGTTGCATCTTGTTTGGCATTTTGCTGCATTCATAATAGCTCATTGAGATTTATTCTCACCCCTCTCCCTTTACTGTTTTAGATTCCGAGACAGGTGACCCGAACCAGTGAGGCCGGGGATATCATTGTGGACTTTTGCTTTTGGGGCTTGACAAGTTAAGTATAGGAGTGGGTTATTAGGAGTATTGGTTAAGTATTCCTCTTTTATAATTTGTATGGAAAACCCTTTTGTTAAACAAATGTTAATTAAGGTTTCCAATGTAATTGATCAGATTACGGTTTATTAAAATTGTGGTTAGATTTCCTCTAGGTAGAGATATTACCAATTGATTTTATTTGGAAGTTTGAAAAGTGGTTTTCTTTTAAAGGCAGATAAATGTTTAAAAAAAATTTAGATGGATTTTCTTAGTTTGAGCTCCTCTAGCGCGGGACACGCGTTAGGTCTCGGATTGGGGTGCTCACAATAGTACCATCGTACTGCTTCATTTGTAGGACAATAAATCTCTTGGGCAATTCCGAATAGGCAATAGCAGGTATAAAACGGGTATCGTTGTAGCATGTTGGAGATGATCTACGCATGGGAGATGCAATGCCTAGAATGTTCATGACCATGTCCCTTAATTCCTACAGTTGTCTAGCTACGAAATTTCCTGCATCAAGGTTGTTAGGATTAGGATTAGGATTAACAAAGTTATATGCATAATTTTGTAAAACCCTATGTTAATCCTGAAGATGGTGTCTGAAAGGATGGAATTGAGGTTGGCAAAGTGGAACACTGATTAGTGATGATGCTTTCAGTCTGCGTCACATGGCTTCCTGAACCTCCTGCCCTGAATCTCCTGCAAAGCTGAAATGTCTAGTTTGTAAGAGAGATATTGTGCTTGACACTGGAGGTGTTCCATGACCTTGAGCAGACTCTTGTTGAAGACGGGTGATAGCATTGAACAACATCTGGTTGTATGCTGTTGAGTTTCGTGTTGAGTCTTCAAGTAATCCATCATCTTGGTCAGGTTAGTAACAAAATCAAAGATCATCTCTTGAGGAATCACAGCCTGAGGAATCACAGCTGAAGAGGTGACAATCGGTAAAGATTGTTGAGAAGGCATTCCAGGCGTCAAAGATTGTTGAGAAGGCATTCCAAGCGTATGTGCAACTTGAGCTCCAGATGTTCTAAACACTCCAGTCCTTCCTACAACATTCTGTGTATGTTGACCAGAACTAGGATTGCTCTTCTTGGAATTTTCTTAGTAAACTTAAAAAACCAAAATTCCCACAGACGGCGCCAAATTGTTTTGGTCAATTTCTTGTATATTGAAATTGAACTTTCGGTGGAATGATTTTGGGCACAAATGGAGTATAAGAATGCAAAAAATTCAAGATGCTACGCCAAGATGTAACAAGGAAAGCCCTTGATTAATTGATCTCCGGCACAAAACCTCGGGAGGCTTTAGAAAAAGCCTACCTTAACCACAAATGTTTATAAATTTATATTGTGTGCGTACAAAGTGGAAGTATAGTGAGAGTTACAAAGTTGCCGTCCATGGCGCCTATCCCAATCTCTCCTTTTATACCCCTAGTATTGACGAAGTAATCAACACGTAACTGAAAATCCCGAGAAATCCGCATCAGGTTGCTGAAGTTTAGGGACCGTTTGCCATGATCTTATCTTCCGTTTGAAATACATTTGAAATACATGAGACTTAGTCGTTGATCCTTGCATGGTAAATATCCCTGAAAAGTAGGAACGGTTAATTCTGTATAAGATAGGTTGAACATGCATCTTCAAGTTGTTAGAAACAAGGTGTCATGTTAAAGATGCTGGAGAATCAAGATGCTGAAGGACGATACGAGCCAAGATGTCAATGCAGTGTTTAAGAAAAAATCTACCCCAAACAGTGCTGATCAGAAAGGTTTTATCGTTCTGCACGACCTTAAAGAATCTCCTAAAGACGTGCATACATGGCTCGAACTCGACGAACCTGCACACCATGGCAAAGCACACTAGTACCCTAACTGTTTGGCACCTAATTGCATGGGGACAGCGGCCAAGCACT
Organism: Adenophora triphylla var. japonica; assembly: GCA_022495995.1. NCBI lineage: Eukaryota > Viridiplantae > Streptophyta > Magnoliopsida > Asterales > Campanulaceae > Adenophora > Adenophora triphylla. Next base: position 32,563 of record JAFEMH010005737.1, read on the forward strand.
CAAGAAACTCGCAGATGAAGGGGTCTAGGGGTAGGCACAGGTCGGCCTCAAATTGTCCATAAAAGAAGGCTACCTTGGTCGGATTTAGACCCCAATGAATCCAATATTGGGCTTTCCTTTACCTTTCGGTGAAGTGGGTCAGGTGGAAGTCATCTCTGGAGTCCTTGTAGAAGCTGTGAAGAATGTTGATCCTTGACTCTGCATTCTTCCTCCCTATTTCCGGCTTGGGGGCCAAGTAGTCCCTCTCGTTACGACATGGGACAACCGTCGAGCAAAACGCATTCACAATATTACCCGAGGAGGAGCTCGACGATGTAGAAGTGGAAGATTGTTGAGTTGTCGTATCTACAGAATACATAGAAATAGGGAATCAGTAATAGTCGAATTATGTTTCGAGCTACCTATGGGTGACCTAGATTCCCCTAGGAATGCTAACTTCTCCTAGGGAAGGGGGCCTATTTGACTTGATGTAAAAGATTATAAGATGGTCGATCAATTTGTTGAAGAGACGGAAGCGAACAATTTGTGGATCATCCACCTCCAAATCTCCCATACTCTCTCCAGCGGGGAACCCTATCTCACCATGAAACAAACCCTATCTTTTTAGAATGGTAATACACTCCTCTCTATTCAACTCCTTTCATGGACCCTCTAACCTCTTATAAATCCTAAGATTGGTGGAATTATATCCATACCTAACACATATCTCGCTGCCAAAGGTGCTAGCCATGGCGGATTAAAGAGAGAAACTTGAAATTAAACCTAAATGCAGAGAAATTGAGGGGTACCTTAATTGATTTGAAGAAGAAAGAACTCAGAGACGAACCAGAAAGCTCGATTACGCCAGAAGTGTTTGAGTAATTGGGGATTGTAAAGTTTGAAAAGGAAAATGATTTTTCCTTTTATACGTCTCCAAAACCTTACCTGAATTGGAAAGGGCTGGGGATATAACCGTTTGTTTTGTTAGTTAATTCTCAGCAGCGGTTCCCAATACAGCTGTCCGATCGCAAAAATCGTATCATTATTACGAAAATTATGGCGCATTAAACAGCGTATCCAACCATCAAAAGTTAATGGTCGAGAGCGACCTACATTTACTCAGTCGACCATCTAACAACGAGCTCCACAAACCATCACATAAATTTTTATAACTTCCTGGTCGACAAAGTTAACAAAGAAAGTTGGGCGCCACTGAACGAAATAAAAGTGACAGGATAGGCCCAACAAACTAATCCCAACATTATAGACATCACAAAGACACTACTATTGAATGGGTCAGTCCAGTTACCACAACGTCCACGTCCCAACGACAAAGATCAGTCGATCTATATTATTGTTCGACCATCATTGGTACACTTATATCCGTCTGACATACGATCATCAATTTTTACAATTTCTATCTGACTAATACAAAAAGGCAGGTCGATCTTGATTACTTATGCGACCTCGACCTACAGAAATGTGCGTCCATCTAGGACTTAATCCGTAACAGTCTTATACAATTACGCAGATCGTTACGTCTATATTGTATGCACAATTTAAGGGATTAAATACGATTTTCCATTACTACTATATATAACAGACAATATCCAACATTAAAATGTAATATCTTTTTGAATATTTTGAGATTATGTTATTTAATAAAGTTTCATACAAGCTTATAACACTATATATTATCATTACGATGTAAGGTATTAGCCGGATATCAACCCGACTATTCATTTGTTCGTGATTTCATGTTACATTTGATAGTAATCAACGTATTGCTGGAATAATCCTGATATGAATCGTTTCTTGCCTAATCAATAACAAATGCAAATGCTGTGTTTAAGAAAAAGTCCATTTTATTTAAAATAGTCACTAGACAAGCTTTTAATCACCTCCATAATTTTATTACTTGGTTAGCCAGATTATGGTACTTCTAGAGTCAAATATTGGATCCAAACAGAAAAAACACATTTCATTTTCCATAAATTGATATAATTTTTATATTCTAAGTAGATCTTTACAATTTAGTTGTTGGAACAAAATCTATACAATCGTTTGCCTATGAATGTGACGACGTGCTTCCTGTTCCGTTAAACAAACCAGACAAGTAATTAGCAATATCTCCAGGGGTAAATTTGACCACAGAATCTATACTATTCTGCGCCCCCCTATATTTCTCGTAGAACGTCCGGTAGGCTGGCGTCACCTTTTTGGCCAAGGAAATTTTAATATCATCTCGGAGTTCCGGGTCGGGTACGACCCATGAGTTCTGTTTCCTGAAACATTCTTCCAGCCCTAAATTGAACAGCTTGAAACACGACGTCGCTTCTTCAGGCGAAATATCAGCCGTTGGATATTCCGGCAGTGCTGCGATAACTGTGCTCCAGGCCATCCGCTCGTAGTTGCCGGCGTACTGTTTTACTTTGCTTTCGTGCTTAGTCAACCACTCATCGCCGACGATGATTTTCAGGTTGGATGATCGGACCTTGGAAACGACGTAGTTTAAGTTGTTTGCTAGGAACAAGTACGATAGAGAGACCTCCTTGTAAAGCACGGCCTTGCCGTCGAGTTTACAGAGGAGAACCAGTACGAGCCACGCAAACCGTTCGTTAACCCCCGAGTTTTCTTCGGCGAATGGGCTGGAGAAGTACGATTCCGGCAACGGCGTTTGTTCGGAGAGTGAAAAGTCGGCGAAGATGTCAGACATTGCACCAGTGTATTCGCTGAGAAACACTAAATAGTTCATCACGTAGCGTGTGAGCGGATGAACACTGCCGCCGGCAACCGGCGTCTTTGAAGTATCCTTCTGAATTGCTGCTTCAAAGTCCGAAAGCATTGTACGAACGGCTTCGCCAAGCTTTACAGAAGAAGATACTGCCTGAGAACGGACGGTTGAATTTAATTCGGATGAAAAAATTGACTCAATCTCCGGCCACAATTCTGAGATTGCGTCGTAGAGGTCAAGTATTCGGAACATTTTTTCCGGCGACATCTTGCAATTCACAATCAATTCAGGGAAGCAGAACAGAGTGAGAGCTCCATCCTTGGCAATCTCCGAGAAGACGGAATCTCGAATCTTCTCGGTACCAGAGAAGACATAATCACAGAGAATTCTCTCACCGTAGAACAGCGTTTTAACGGCAACCTTCACAGCACTCACCCAGCTCTTGATTTTCGGCTCAATCATATCCCAATCCATCTTACTAAGCTGCGATAAACTTAATTTCTCAACGCCTAGATGATACAAAGTCTCATCCACAATCGATCTGCGAATAAGTTTGTAAATATGAAAACATTCCTTTCCGTAACCGGAAGAAATCATGGAGTCCGCAATAGCTTTCAAATCCGCCATAGCCAACTCTGAAGCTCTCTCCATCTCAGAAGAAGAAATTGAACTAGCAAATGACTGGTCCTCCTCTTCCGAAGATCCGTCATCGTAATCGAACACGCTAGATCTGTCTCTGGACAAAAACTGGCTAGAAACCGAGTCAGGATGAAGAAATTCACGTTTGGTGGATAAGATTTGGTGAAATTCCTTCTCCAACCTCTTCATAGCTGTCTGCATCAACCTTTGAGCGCGAATCAGTAAATCGGAACCGAAATTTTCCGCTATGAAAAAATGCATGGCTTCTTGCACTTCCTTTACGGCTTTTACGAATTCCCGAGCTTCTTTCCTGTCATCGCCCGCGAAGAGATAATCAATTTTGGTGTAGGTGGAGGAATCGAGGTTCCATTTTGTTATGATTTGGTCAGCGTTAATGATATTTTCTTCCACCATGGATGCAGAAAAGGTATGATGGCGAGGGGAAGGCGGTGGAGAAATGGTCCTCGTCGGAGAAGAAGAAGGGTGCGAGTGTTCCGGGAAAGTTGATGGCTTGGACGATGAGAAAAAATTAGGCCTCATTGTTAATGTTTTTTTAACGGAATTGCTATTTGATTTTTAGTTTGATGTTCAAGTGAATTTGAACTGGTGAATGAAAGAAATTGGAGAAAGGTGAGATTTAAAGCGGAAGAGGTGGGTTGCGATAAAATATGCGTAAATATATTTGATTGGATTTTACTTGGTATTTGAATTTATTGGATACTCCCTATCACAAACGCTGTTTGCACTAGTTTTAAGGAGGGAGTATTATATTGAAAGTGTTGTGAGTGTGAAAATAAAATAGGAGAGAGAATGAGTGGAGAGAATAGTAAATTATAATGGTGTTGTGAGTATTAAAATAATGTAGGAGAGAGAATGAGTGGAGGGAATAGTAAAGATTCCTTTCCATTTTAGATAAGTTTTAAATGTGTGAAGTAAGTTTTGAAACGCCCAAAAGGGAAAGTGTGAAGATTGTTCCGGGACGGAGGGAGTACATATTCTATCAGGAAGAGCGGTGGAACATACTCCCTCCTTTCCATGGGAAACTTCACATTTTTCCCAAAGCGGGTGTTCCATTAAAAACTTTACCTTTTTTTAAAATGATAAATAATTTTTAGGGTTATTGTCTCATAAGTTCTTTTTTTAAAAATCTATGTTCAATAAGTTTTTTTTAAATTTTGTATTATGATGTTGTATTAATTTCGAAAATACAACATCAATTAAGACCATAATACTGCATTCCGGCGACCGCCGGTGATCGAAATTCGAAACCCATGGATCGGCGACCAGATTCCTACTTCCGGTGACCGAATTCCGGCGACCAGCGGCCGGATTCCGATCAAAATTTTCGGATTCCGGTGAAAATTGATCGGAATCCGGAGTGCGTAAATAGCAGACGGCGGCGGCGGAGTTGGGCTGTGGCGGAGGCGGTGGTGCGGATGCAGTATTATGATTTTAAACTACTGCATAATTAAATGTTGTATTATACATAATACAATATGAAAACTTATGAACATTTTAATACAATGAGGAACTTAGTGGGAAGTGATTTGTTTCAAATGAAACTTATGAGGCAAATTCCCTAATTTTTACTATTTCATCCACTAATTCTCTCTCCTACTTTACTTTTATACTCATAATATCAATCAACTTTATTATTCTCTCAACTCATTTTCTTTCTTATTTTACTTTTATACTCACAACACTTTTTTCACTAATTTTTTTTCTTAATTTGCATGTCATACTCAAAATGGTAAAACTATAAATGGGACGGAAGGATTATAAAGATAGAGATACGGTTGTGAAAATTGTGACCTGTGACTCAGTTTGGTGGGACCAAGTTAGGTCATGAGGGCTCTATGATGATGTCGTGCAAATAGTAGAACCCATATAAAAAATATCTCTTGCCTGCAAAATACTAAACTGCCCTTACAATCCTAAATCCTAGTCAGCTTTTATAACTTACATTTAAAATCATTTCGTCTGTTATAATTAAAGTATACTCCCTCCGTCCCGGTAGGTTGCCGCTGACAAGCCGCTGTGATCTTCTCAACAAAGAACCTCACCGTTGTAGTATATCCACAATATCTCCTAGCTCCTTCTTCTACGATCGACCAGCACACAATAAACGTTAACTAAGCCGGGGGCGGCTCCGGCGTAAGCCCCTCCGGCGTGAGGATAAGTGTTTGCTTGGAAGGAAGATAAACAGTATTGAAGGTGATTGTGTGTGTATCAATGGACATACCTTGAAATGAAGCTTTTCCATCTTATTTATACTCCTCATCCTCGTGCCATGCATGTGACCTCCTCACATTTCATGCCTCCTGCCACGTGTCAACACATCATTGGTCCTTTATAAAGTAAACCCTTAACACGTGATCATCAATCCCAATGCATAACCGTCTAATGGGTCCCACTTGGTAGATATTTATATGCCGCCTCTGGTGAATATCAACTGAGATCCCTTTCTCGCCGGATAAGGTCACTTACTATCATGTCTCGCCTTGCCATCATGTCTCGCGTTTAATCTTTATCGCAGGTATTCCTCATAATATGTCGCCATTTACTATCCTGATTTCCCCCTTTCTTAAGGATATTAGCGGGATATTCAATATCTCGCCTCCCTATGATCCCCTTTGAGTCGTCTGTGATCTTATCTCCTTCTTGGGTCATATCCACTGTTGTGCCCACGGGTTACTCTCTCTCGCTAATGGACTTGGGCCAGGCCCAATTGTTATTACTGACAAAGATCGTAAGCTCCCTAAGTTTATGGCGAGATTCATTTATGGTCTCGCCAAAAACTTTATATTTAACGCCTCATGATTCCGCGACACATAAATCCTTCTTCAAGAAGCTATCATTGAAATCTCCATCCATACACGTGTCCCTTTCAGGGTATCCTTTTAGATCTTATCAAGCCGTCATTTGGAAATTGTGTCAAATTGTGAGGGAAAATTTTAAAATTTTTCCCAAACGTCACATCAATCATTTCTTTGAAAACCTCTCTCATATAAATACCAAATCCTTTCCTCCATTCCCTTTTTTACTCTTCTTCATCTTCACTTGATTTCTTACAAACTCCGACGAAACCCCGACCTTGATTCCGACTGTTCTTCTTCATTTTCACCGTTCATTCAACGATTTTCTCTCCAAAATTGTTTCTTGACCTTTCTTCTGTTCATTTCTAACCAACTGGGCAGTGATTTGGTGCATTATTTCCCGATCCTCAGGACTCTACCTTCTTTTCCTGGCGCCTGCTCATCTTTTCCGTGAATCTTCATCTTTCCCGACCTGCATTTTACTCATCGTCAGGTAATTTTTTCAAAACCCTTCATATTCTTTAAACCCTTAGTTTTGATTTCCATATTTTTGTCCCAAGTATTTGAATCTTGTTATTCCTTCACCCCATAAAATTTTTCCTAAATTACCCTTCATGGCTAGATATAAAACTTGTGCTAGGCGGGTTAGATACTATACGCCAGTGTTTCAAAGTGCGGTCTATATAGACGTTCGCGAACCACTTGGGCGAGATTGCCCAAGGCCGACATAATTAGGCTACTTGTTGAGAATTGGGTGGACCCTTCGATAATCGACTCTCTCGAAATCCAAGGCCGCTTCTTTCTTTCCCCTTCAAATTTCTATGTCCCGTATTTTTACTTCACACACGTAATTAGTTCGATTTATTAAGGACAAATATGAACTCCAATTTAAGCGACTCATCTCGAATCCCATTGTGTCGCCGATCCTTTTTCCAAGCGTAGGATGCATTATAAATCAGCCCTTTCTTCTTCTTCTTCCAAATAATCCCGCGAGATGACCGATAGAACGGCTTCTTCTCCCGCGGCGGCTTACAAAGAATCCCTCTTCTTCAAGAGTTCAAAATCTCCGCTTGCCTCAAGGTACCCTTTCTTTACCAATCCCGCCCATGCCGAGGCGGGATCATCACTGCACCCGTATAACAGCTCCCTTATTCCCAATCCCATTACAGATTGGCACAGATCATACCACATAGATAGCTCTATTTACCAAATTTCGTACTATCAAGGCGACCTATCTCTCGCTCATTTAAGAGAAATGCGTGATGGTATAGTAGTTTTCCCTTCCCACTTCAAAGCAGACTTAGAATTCCTCTTGATCCTTTCCTTTGCGAAGTCTTATTCAAAGCCCAAGCCCTGATCACTGAAATTCATCCCAATGCCCTTAGAATCATTACTTCCTTTATTGTCATTTGTCGCTCTCTTCGCAAAGAGCCCTCTATTACTGCCTTGCTTACTCTATTCAAGGGCTACAAACAAACCAAACCTAACTTGAAGATGATGTAATTGAAACCCGTCTTTCTCTCGCAATACCAAAGAGGTCCCAAGGTCCTTACTCCCTTCCTACAAAAGTTCATGACTGGACGGACGATTCCCCTTTTCATTGTTTCTCATGTGGGGTGGTCTCACCCCGCCGATCTTTACCCTATAAATCCCTATTGAGTCAAAGCTCGCGCCCGTGGCTGGAGATAATGCCCTTATTGCCGCCATTCGCTCCTTAGCCACTCGTCCCGAAAATTCTCCTGCTAATACTCCCCAACCTCTCATTTCTTGGAGGGGCATTTTACGAGATAGAGGATTACTCAACCAAGCGGGCATTGCCGACAACTTGCCCCGTTCAACCGCGAGTCCCCTTAGCCATGTTCACTTTGATGGGCGGGAGCGACATACGTGGAATAAGTATGCTTATGAGTGCCGGCCATGCAAGGGTACTCACACTGTTCCGCCATGAATAATGTTCTTTGTATGTTCCTTCTTGAACTTGGCTCTTTCTTCACATTTAATTCATATTGTCGTTTTTCTAACTTTTATCCTCCTTTTTCTTTTTTCTAGATCACAGAGCGAAATCAATGGAAAGTCGTCAAGCTGCCAACCTTGAAACCGACAACAGACGGAAAGGTCTTGCAAGTGCTCGCGACGCTGCTCTTGCCGCCCTTCCTGCAAATCTTCCTTTGCCCATATCTCTCGATGGCAAAGACACAGAAGAAATAGCATTAGAAAAGTCCTGAACACGCCCAAAAGCGTAGCTAGGCCTACTAATGCTGCTGCTCGAGCCAAGCGACAAAAGAGAATCGCTTCCGTAACAACAAGTGTCGCTCCACCTCCACCAGAAGTCATCCCGCCTAATCCTATCATTGTCTCAACTTCTCCACCTACTGAAGCTATTATCCCGCCAATCTCTACCTCAATAACTTCTACCATCAATATCGCTCCCAATGTCATTCCGCTCTCTAATACCGCCCCTTTGCCAGAAGATGTAGAGATTTCCCATCTCGAACCCGTCCCAATTAATTCTCCTTCTTTGGAAGCTCACCACGATGGGCCTAATCAAGCTGTGATTCCTCCTTCCCGCGAGACGGAAGTTTGCGACCTTACCAACATTTCCAGCTCTCCTCCCACTCCTCGCGACCCAAACACTTCATCCACACTTCCTCAACCCAGCTGGCTCCAAGAAAACTTTTCAAAGCCTACTGATTTTGCCGGGCTTTTTGAGCTAAGCAAGGAGATTGCTAAAGTCCCCCATATAAAGGGACTGATTGAAGAAACTCGCAGTGCGGAAGATTGCATGCTAGGTAGCTCTGCTTTGATCCGTGCTAGCGACCAACTTCAAGTTCAACGGGTCGCTCACATGGATCCCGATCATGCCGCTTGTCAGGCTGGACTCTACTTTTCATTGGTACGTTGCTCTTTTTTCCCTTTATTAACATTTCCTTTATTTTCAGTTACCTTTTAACTTTCCTTTGTTACCTTTTTCAGCTTGGATCTTCCATTATGGGTAATGAGCGAGCAAAATACTCGTCTCGATAATGAGTCTCGCGAGCTTAAAGGCCACAAACCAAATCTTGAAGCGCGACAAAGATATTCTCAAGGGCCGGGTCACTTCGCGAGAAGCTACCATCAAAAACTTGGAGGACGAGCGCGACAAACTAAAGTCCGACTGCTACTTCCCAAGATCAACTTGACCGTACCTTGACTGATCTCAACACCACCAAATCTGACCTCACCACTGCCACCAATGAACTCAACTCTGCTAAGGAGCATACCGCCAAATTGAGGAGCGAGAATGAAGCTTTGAAGGAAAATCATGCGCCGACACTCAAACTTTACATGACGAGATTGCCAGCTCAAAGAAGAGCCGATCGGGAAAGCCGCAGAAATTACTGCTCTCAATGCTGACGTAGCTCAACTAACCGATGACATTTCTGACATTGGAAACCAAACTTCCCTTCAAGTCATGCGGGCCGCAGCAGCTGACGTTGATGAGATTCCGGCTATTACTATCGAAAAGCTTGCCCATTGGGGTTCAGAGCCCATTTTCAGCGAGGTATGTCGCCGTGGTCACTCCTTGGTTCCTTTTACTCCTGAGGAACTTAAAGATCTCGCTGATGAAGATGCTTTGTTGGGTAAATCACCTTGGACTGCTCCTTCTGTCAAGAACCCAAATGCCCTTGCTTTGTGGGGCGACTTACTCGATCATAAACACAAGCTTTTAGATGACGCTAAAGCTCTGGCCCTCGCGACTTCCAGTTCAACTCAAACCGCACCAAATGATGATCCCAATGCCTCAGCTTAACTTTTCTTTAACCTTTAGCTTTCTTCAAACAATCTTTCGTAACTTGCCATGATGTCTAAACAATTTACTTTCTTTTCTTTTGGGGCCTGCGAGCCTATAAACAATGTATATTCGCGGCCTTTGTGCTTGCCCCTTTATTTTCATGCTTTACTTGTCTCGTCACTTATTGTTTTGATAGTTTATCAAAAATCTCTTTTGCATGACAAAAATTCTACACATATACTCCCATCGAAAAAGTGAAGTCGTCTTTAGGCGACTTTACTTATAATGCATATTGCGCGACTCATCTTGTCGCTGGCTCTAACCATTTCTTAATCTTCCTTTGCTTCATACTTAAAATAATTTCCTTCTTTTTGCCTTATCTTTCCTTTATTATTTCAGCGAGAGAATGATATCTTTCATAGCGGCTTACGTTTATGCTCTTAATGCGAGATAAACCTTTTCCTCATTCATAATTCAGAAACTTTCATTTTTATAATCCTTACTCTTACATTTTTCATCATCCATAAATTGACTCGCATCATTTATCACGACTTACATTGACTCGCAACATTTATAGTCCGCCGACTTTCAACATTTATAGTCCGTCGACTTTCAACATTTATAGTCCGTCGACTTTCAACATTTATAGTCCGTCGACTTTCAACATTTATAGTCCGTCGACTTTCAACATTTATAGTCCGTCGACTTTCAACATTTATAGTCCGTCGACTTTCAACATTTATTTCAATAATTCATCAATTATTGTTTTGATAATTCATCAAAACTCTTTGCCTTCTTACCTTTAGCGAGATATCACCATACACATATACTCCCATCGAAAAAGTGAAGTTGTCTTTAGGCAACTTTACTCTTAAGCGATTTATCTACCATGTTATTGGCGACTAATCATACATGACTATAAAATTTAATCCATGCAAGACACATACGAGGAATAAAATTTCATACTTTCATTGTATTAAAACAAGTTCAAAGTAGACATCTTCTATTAGAATCATAAAACATATGGCTTTCCTTCATGATTAAAAAGTTCGTAGATTCATCAAAATGAATATGAAAAAACTTTCATAAGAATGAAATAAGTAAGTTACCCTCATTACTTCAATGGTAATATTTCTTTAAATGATCAACATTCCATGCATTCGGGACATCTTTGCCGCCTTCTTCTTTCAAGTGATAAGTCCCTTCTCGCACAATCTTAGCGATTTGGAAGTGGACCTTCCCATTTTGGATCTAGCTTGGCAAAGCCCGCTGTTGCGCCTTTAACTTCACGGCTTCTCAACACCCAATCTCCTACATTGAATGACCTCTTCTTTACTCGCTTGTCGTGTTGTGCCTTCATCCTCTGCTTGTAATTAATCATCCTCATTCTCGCCCTAAGCCTCTTCTCATCACTCAGGTCTAGCTCGAAGCACCTTCTGTCGCCATTCATTATCTCGTCATAATAAGTCACTCTATGGGTAGGCAAACCCATCTCGGCAGGAGCCATTGCTTCTGAGCCGTAAGTTAAAGCGAAGGCGCCTCACCAGCTTGATCCCTTCACTGTCGTTCTAACATACCATAAAGCCGCTGGACAACTCTTCCAACCAAGCTCCTCCTCTCTTCTCTAAGTTCTTACACAAAATCTCCGTAACTTGCTTGTTAGCGGCTTCTACTGGTCCGTTGCATTGCGGCCTATACACCGCGGATTGCCAATGCTTGATATTCAAATTCTCGCAAAACCGTGAAACTTTTTTCTAAATTGCGGCCCATGATCGAAATGATTGCCCGCGGCATTCCATGGCGACATAGAATTTCCTCCGTTACAAATCGATAACTGGTCTTCAGTGGTAGAAGTTAATGCCCTTGCCTCTCGTCCATTTAGTGAAATAATCAACAGCCTACCACCACCATCTCGTGCTCCTCCTTTCGCTTTGGGGAAAGGTCCTATAAGGTCTATCCCCACATATCAAAGTGGCCACGCCGCTATAATTTGGGTCTGCCGCCGCCGCCGCCTAGGAATGTTAGCATGTCGCTGGCACTGATCACATCTCCTTACATATTCCTCCGCATCTTTCTTCAATGTCGGCCAGTAATATCCAAGGAACATGATTTTACTAGCCAAAGTTCTTGCCCCTGGGTGGCCTCCGCAAACGCCCTCATGCACTTCGAACAAGACATTATCCACCTTTCCTGGTTCCACGCATCTCATCAACGGTCGCGAGAAAGACTTGCGGTATAAGATCCCATCCCGTACAAAACCTTGGCGACATTTTTCTAACAATCTTCGCCCTATCCTCTTCTTGAGGCAGCTCTTCTCTTTCCAAATAGTCTTTCATTTCGCATACCCAATCTTTTTCTCCTGCTTCAATCCCCATTATGAGCGGCCTTTCAAATGCCGGCTCTTCAATAAATTCCACTACCACCTTCTTGGGCAACTCCTCTATTTTGTCACAAGCGGCCTTGCTCAACATGTCGGCTCGCTCATTTTTCTCCCTATCAATCTGCACCGCTTCCCTAATAATCAAAGCTCGCAAAATCTGTCTTACCATTTCACAATATTTTGCCAAGATTGTACTCACTACTCCGTATCTACCCTTGACTTGGTTGACAATCAATCGAGAATCGAATGGGCAACTATTTGCTTTACCCCAATATCTCGGCATAGCTCCAATCCCGCCACCAACGCCTCATATTCTCGCCCTGGTTGTTTGTCATATTAAACTTAAACCTCGTGGCCTTCTCGTACATGCAATCCTTTTCTGGCGAACTTAATGAAATCCCAGCCTCCTCCTTTGTCTTTAGCCGAGGATCCATCAACAAACAAGCTTCCCAACATCCTTCGGGTCTTTCTCGTTCCTCTTCTATCTCGTGGTCCCGCGACATAGCCTTCCTTTTCTTGGCCCCCGAGTCTCTACCTCCTCCCTTTCATATGTAAATGAAGTTTCAAGAATAAAGTCCGCCAAAGCCTGCGCCTTAATCGCCTTTCTTGCCTCAAATCAATATCAAACTCCGTTAATTCAATCGACCATTTTAAAAGCCTTCCCGCCGAGTCAGCCGTTGTAAAATCTTCCTCAAGGGCGCATTAGTCAACACAAGAATGTGATGAGATAGGAAATAAGCCCTTAACTTCCGTGTCGCAATCACCAAAGCATAAGCCAACTTTTCCGCATTAAAGTATCTCGCCTCTACTTCACTTAATGCCTTGGAAACATAATACACCGGCTTTTGCATGCCACCGTCCTCCTTTATCAATACCGCCGCCATCGCTAAATCGTAAGCCGCTAAATAGACATATAACTGGTCTCCTTCTTCTGGGCTACATAGGATGGGCGGCTTTCCCAAATACTCCTTTACCTTTTGAAACGCTTCTTCGCACTTTGCATCCCAAGAAAACTTTTGATCTCCTTTCAACACTTTGAAGAACGGCAAACATTTCTCACCGACCGCGACACAAATCGTCCTGCAGCTATCACCCTACCATTTAACCTCTGAATTTCTTTGAATGGTCTTGGGCGACTTCATATCAATTAACGCCTGGATCTTCTCCGGATTTGCCTCTATCCCGCGGCGATTTACCGTAAATCCCAAAACTTTCCCGCCAGAACTCCAAAGGTGCATTTACTTGGATTAAGCTTCATGGAATTCCTTCTCAAATTCTCAAAAGTCTCCGTCGGATCCGCCAAATGATCCTCCCCTTGGTTTTGATTACCATGTCGTCAATATAAGCTTCGACATTCCTTCCAATCTGTGATTTAAAAATCTTGTTGACCATCCTTTCGTATGTCGCCCAAAGATTCTTCAAGCCGAAAGGCATCATTTTATAGCAAAATTTCCAAGGGGAGTTCTAAAAGCCGTTTTAGCCTTGTCTTCTTCAAGCATCTTGATCTCGATGATACCCCGAGTAAGCATCAATAAAACTAAACACCTTGTGTCCCGCAATAGAGTCCACCAATCTATCAATCTTTGGCAAAGGATAACAATCCTTGGGACATGCCGTATTCAGTATCTCGTGAAGCTCTATGCACATCCTCCACTTTTTGTTTGCCTTCAACACTATGATCGGGCAAGCTAGCCAAACCGGATAAGTGATTTCTTCAATAATTCCCGCCTTTAATAACTTCTCCACTTCTCCAATCACCGCTTTCTCCTTTTCCGCCGATGTATCTCACCTTCGCTTAAAAGGTTCTACATTTGGATCAGCATTTAAACAATGTAAAGCGACCTTTCTCATCAACTCCGCACATATCCTCGTGTTTCCAAGCAAATACATCAATGTTATCTCGCAAAATCAATCAAAGATATCCCGCTCATCCCTTTTCAATTGTTTCCCAATTTTAACTTTCTCGCTTCCGGGTATTCGTCATTCACAATCACTTCTTCCAATTCTTCGCCGCCCGGATATCAAAGCTCATCCCGTATTTGCAATGTATCTACTTCCATCTCGCCCGCCTTCCTCCGATCAACACATTTCTTTATCTTCTTACCGCTACTTTCCCCCTTATCTCTCCCTAAGCGACATGCTCTCGTGGGTGTCCATCATGATCTCTTCATCACATTCTTCACTATCCAAATCTACTATCTCTTCAATGAGGGGCTCCTTCATTTTGACAAATTCAACATCCTAGACCATGCCATCTCAAAACTTGCATCACCATTAGCTCCATCAAATTTCCTTCTGATTTTCCCTCCACCATCTCTGTATCTCGCTCCTCATTTCTTTCTCGCACAACTTCATCTTCCGCCTTTTCTTCAATAACAATGATCGCCGACTTATTCTTCATGCTTTCAGTTTCCTCCCAGTTCTCACACCCTCCTAAGTCGGTGATCATGTTAATTCTCGCATCTCGCACCACCATAGCTGTGGAGAGTGAACTTGTGCTAGCTCTTGCCGCCGTTTGCATCTCAATCTTCTTTTGAATCACCTCCTTAACTTCACTCTTCAAGCAAGCAATCCCTTTTGGAGTAGGGAATTTGACTCGCTGATGCGGGATAGAAACCACCATTTCAAAAGATTGCATAAAGGGAATACCTACAATAGCGTTGTATGGCGACACCAAATCAATAACCATAAATTCCACGGTGCGAGTTCTCACCTTCTCATCTTCTCCTACCTCTACCGCCAAAGAAATCGTCCCTTAACCCGCACAAAGGTGGTTTGTAAATCCTTCCAAAACCCTTATACGGCACCAAATTGGCCTCTCGTATATCGCATCTTTTAAAAGCATCATAATAGAGAATATTTCGGCTTGCTCCGAATCTACTAAAACTCGATGCAAAATACTGTTCCCTGGCGATTGAGATTACAATCGGTTGGCATCCATGACTCGGCTGCTAGAGCCAACTCTCGCCTTGAAAACCGATCATTCTTTCTTCACTGGGTGGATAGGCGGGAATGTGACATGTATGGGATAGCGACATAATCTGATTACTTAAGCAAGTAATGCTTGTGGGCTCGTGAATTACCAAAATTTCATTCCTGTTACCATTTCCTCCTTGAGCCGCCCCATTTGGCTCTTGCCATACATACTCTTGCAACTCACCCCTTTCAACCTTCTTTTGAATTACTCTTTTCAAATTATAACAATTGTCGGGCCTCATGACCCCCGTCCCGATGATAATTACAATATCGATTCATGTCACCTCCCAAGATCATTCATTTCAAAAGGTGGTGGCAAATCAACGTACCCGCGTAATTTCACTTGGTGTAGCGGCCGCCCTTGTAGAACCTTACAATCCTCCTAACTCCTCGACCTCCATTTTGCCCTCCATTGCGACCTCCAACGCGACCTCCCCCTCTGCCGCTAGCAGGATTCCCTCGACCTCCTTGTTGAGCGGCATTCCCTTCCTTGACATACTCAATCCTATCCTTAACACTTTTCTTCCCAAAGCAGTTAGAAGCTCCTTCCTCAATATCCTCACCACCACAATACGCCTTGACCCTTTCATGTAACTCGCTTCAAAGTCGCAGTAATCTCATCCTTAACTCCCTCCCGAATGATTCGGATAGCAGACCCGACATATACATCATTATAACATATTTGGGATCGATCTCAAGAATTTGATTGGCAATCGGCAAAAATCTGCTGGTGTAAGTAACAAGACCTTCTCCCGTCTTCGTTTAATCCCAATCAACTCCCGCAGCATTACCGGTTGAGCTCCCACTCGATCCAAATCTCGCCAAAAACTTCCTTTTGAAGTCTTGGTACCCCAATATGGAATTAACAGGCTGCTGCACAAACCAATCCAAAGCCTGAAGTTCCAAGGTGCTAGCAAAAGTCTTACATAATAAAGCATCATCCTTTGTCAAAATCGCCATTGTGACCTCAAATCCCGCGCTACATGAGTTCTCGCGTGGTGACTCCCGCATACTTGGATAGAGCGGGCAAACGAAAGTCCGGAGCCGGCTCGCCTTCCCGGATATATCTAGCAAACGGAGCGACAAAAGAGTCTTTCTCATTATCAACTACACCACCCCTTTCCAGCCTTCCGCCAATCTCCTTGCCATCTCGGCCATCTCGCTTCGAAACCGTCTTCTTCTCCAAAACGACTAACTCCTATACCCTTCCCTTTTTCTACCGACTTGGGTTTCTCGCAATCTTTGAAACTTCTCACCTCTTTCTCGCCATCTTCAGCATCATTCGACGCAGTATCACCATCTTCTTCTTCACAATAGAGGGACGACACTTGGGAAGTGTGTGGCCAATGATAAACTTTAATCTTTCTTCCATTTTCCATGTACTCTCCCGCTTTTCTTTTTTGTGTTCCTTCAATTCGCCTTTGCGACCCTTCTATTCTCGCTTCTACTTCTTTTGGCTTCTCAGGCTCTACTTCCTTTTCTTGCTCCTCATTTACTACAATTACCTCCTTATTTGCTCCCTTGTCTCCCTCTATTGTCGCCGTTAAAAATCCCTGCGGGATTGGAGTAGGTTTCTTCTTCATCGCCCTCAGTCGCTTGTTGTTCTCAATCAATTGCAAGATCAGAGTGTTATGGATCCTCAAACTTTCTTCCTCATTCTCTATTTCCTCCTCTTGTGGTGGCGGCATCACATTCCTCTCTCTCTCGTCGCCAGTATCTCGCTCCACCTCTTCCGGGATTACTTGCTGCGAGGAAGAAGTATCTCTCGCTCCACCCATACCGATATTCCCAAACCCAGAAATTGGAGTGACAATGTTCCTTCCCGCTACAGTCTTCTGGCCCACTACCATATTCTTTTCTGGTGTTGACATTCTTTCCACTTACGCAATCACCTTTATGAACTTCAACAACGAAAACCTGCAAATCTTATGAAGATTTGAAGATCTTGCTCAAAAACCCAGAAACAACAACAATAAACCCAGTAATAAAACTTTTCTTCAAACACCAAAACCTTCCACACCTTACCACAAAAAACACCCAAATCAAAACTATTCGAAACAAAACAATTTCACAAATTCCAACTTCAAACCTTCACAACCAAACCCAGATTTGAACAAATCTTAACAAATCTTAACAAACAATTCAACACAACTCCTACAAATACTTTTAGAAAACAAGAATCTACACCAACTCAGTTAAACCGAATTACCCCTCCGAATATTCAACTCAAAAACACCAATTAATCTCAACAGCAAAAACAAACGCCACTCACTTCCACCGCCAATAAAAAACAACAAAATTCCTTTTACAAATTGCCAATAACGTCACCTCCACCGGTAAATTCAATACTCCGCTTGAACCGTCCACTGCACGACCCACCTTCAGAATCTCAGAACAGAGCTCCCTCGATCTCACGCCACCGCCGACGAAGCTTCAATCCTTGAAGAGAAAACAGTCCCGGCAACGGAACCAATTGATGTTGCCAGGATCTTCCTCAACAGCAACCTCACCGTTGTAGTCTATCCACAATATCTCCGGCTCCTTCTTCTACGACTGATCTGCACACAATAAACGTTAACTAAGCCGGGGGCGGCTCCGGCGTAAGCCCCTCCGGCGTGAGGATAAGTGTTTGCTTGGAAGGAAGATAAACAGTATTGAAGGTGATTGTGTGTGTATCAATGGACATACCTTGAAATGAAGCTTTTCCATCTTATTTATACTCCTCATCCTCGTGCCATGCATGTGACCTCCTCACATTTCATGCCTCCTGCCACGTGTCAACACATCATTGGTCCTTTATAAAGTAAACCCTTAACACGTGATCATCAATCCCAATGCATAACCGTCTAATGGGTCCCACTTGGTAGATATTTATATGCCGCCTCTGGTGAATATCAACTGAGATCCCTTTCTCGCCGGATAAGGTCACTTACTATCATGTCTCGCCTTGCCATCATGTCTCGCGTTTAATCTTTATCGCAGGTATTCCTCATAATATGTCGCCATTTACTATCCTGATTTCCCCCTTTCTTAAGGATATTAGCGGGATATTCAATATCTCGCCTCCCTATGATCCCCTTTGGGTCGTCTGTGATCTTATCTCCTTCTTGGGTCATATCCACTGTTGTGCCCACGGGTTACTCTCTCTCGCTAATGGACTTGGGCCAGGCCCAATTGTTATTACTGGACAGCATCAGTCGCCATTTTAGGGATGGCACACAAATTAATGAAAAGTGTGGGAAGAAAAAATATTGTGAGTGTAATTTGAAAATAGGAGAGAGAATTAGTGGAGGAAATAGTGAATTTAAAAAGTGTTGTGAGTATAGAGGAGAGAGAATTAGTGGAGGGAATAGTAGATGGGTAATAGAATATTAATAAAATATTTCATTTTTAGGAAAGGGTGATGCTTTAAACGGGACACCCTTTTGGGTAAAAAGTGACGCTTCGGGTGGGACGGAGAGAGTAAGAGTCAATTTTTTCATTTTTTTCAGAAAAATAAAATAAAAATTTTAATATTTTATTAATGTTAGACTCTTATATTAAGTCAAAAAGCAATTAACTACTCCCTCCGTCCCTGAAAGATTGTCCCATTTGCCATTTTGACTTGTCCCAAAAAATATGTCCCATTTCTAAACTTAGGCATGAATGTTAGTGCAAATCTACTAAGGTACAAGAAGGTAAAGTTCTTCTGTAATAATTGCAAAATGTACAACAGGACAATCTTTTAGGGACGGAGGGAGTATAATAATTGATTTATAAAACTAATTTATTTCTTATAAGTGACTTATAAGACTAATTTGTCTTTTATATTAACTTATAAAATAATTTTTTTCAGCAAAACATTTTATTTTAATAATAACAACGAATTAAATTATAATTTACAAATTACAAAATATGTTTAACCTCACAAACTATAAATCAAATCTCAGGAAATAAGATATATTTGCTCCCGTATTTAGCTATTAGATACAGATATACCCCTCATTTTTTTTTATTTTTTTTTTTTGCACATATGCCCACGTATGAACATTTAACTAGAGTAAATTTGACCAAAACTAACTTTTCGTCAATTTTTTAACGAAATTGCTGACTACGATGGCTTTATGATAATTTTGCACACTCACGTCATTTAAATTGGCAAGATAAGCTTGCTCACTCACAATCCAAAACAACTTACCATCATATATTAGAAAAAGAAAACTAAAATAAAAGGGGTAAACAGATTTTAACATCCACCCATACTTCACAATGGAAACTGTTAAGGATAACAAGAAAAACTCTTAAAGATAAAGAGTGTACAAGATTATCAACGAGGTAGCAATTATCACTTGATATTAGTCCAGTCATGACACAAAAGTTAGTGATGCCGCAGAAAATGTGCTTATCAATCTTCCTCCACGTGGCAGGACTGATCACCTGACTCCTTGACCTGAAAACCAGAACCCACGACTAGCCGGATGTGTCTCCGGCTTAGACCCTCGAGCGTGAGAGTAAGTATATGAATTGGAGAGCAAATAATATATTGAACAAATGATATTCAGATAACAAAATTGCAGTTACCTCATAACCGTTGTAGTGGTAATGTATTTATAGTTGTTGGAGGTGGTTTATTTGGTAGGGCTACATGAGCTCCGAGATTTCAGAGACAGTTACATGCCATGGGATCGTGCCTGTAAGTGTTCCAATTTGAGTTATTAGTATTTTCGTTAGAAAACTAACGAAAACCTTCACATCCTTAACCTAAACCTTAACTTTTCTAACAAAACCTAACTTTTCTAACAAAGCAAGGGTAAGTTGGGGATTGCTATTTGGAGTTAAACAAGGTAAGGAATCTCACAAAGGGTAAAATTTCGAAATCAGCAATCTGTAAATAACAGCTGGTTGAGTATTTGAAAAAAATATTCCTTTTGTCCAAAGCCTGGAGCAGCATTAAATGAACAGTGCACGCTGGCATTAGGATCCGCGCGGACAGGATTGTCTCCCCCAGTGGCCTATAAATAGAGCCCCTCAGTCTCATTTTCAAAAACACAATTCACTCACAATAGCATTCTGGCGAAAATATTAGAAAAAACAGTGGGAATTTCTTAATTGCCACCTTTTTCTCTTAATCATTTTCCCAAATCTCACTCACTAAACACTCTCAAAACTCTCTTAAACACACAAGCTCAAGCTTAAATCAACACTAAAGAGGAGGATTAGAGAGAAAACATAGAGGACTTAAGTGTTATCTACTTGTTTTCTCTTTGACCAACTCTATTAACAAACACTAAACACACTTAAGTCTTGAATCTATTCAAGCCAAACACAACATTAACAAGAATATTGGGCTTAACCATCATTGGTAAACCCTCCTTCTTTAAAACCCTAAAATACTCTTTAATTTCATGTCTTGATTTACATTTTTATCTTAATTTGGTTGTTTAAAGTTCTATTTACTTTCTTTGTTCTTGTCTTTAATTCACTTGTCTTAAGCTTAAACCTCTACCTCATTTTGTTAGTTTGACCTAAGATGGTCATCTTTGGGGTTAAGTCCCCATGATGATCATCTTAGGGTTTAACTTTTTTTCCTCTTAGTTAATTTCTCTTCTTAAAAACCTTTTTTATAAAA
This sequence comes from Adenophora triphylla var. japonica, assembly GCA_022495995.1. Lineage (NCBI taxonomy): Eukaryota > Viridiplantae > Streptophyta > Magnoliopsida > Asterales > Campanulaceae > Adenophora > Adenophora triphylla. The sequence goes on from JAFEMH010005737.1 coordinate 53,467, forward strand.
CTCCCTCTCCCATGTTGCTCTAAACCTCCATTAATACTCCATGGATGACTTGATATGATACAAAGCAATGAATCACCAATCAAGTCTAGGGATGAAAATGGGGTGAAAATAGATGCAAAACCCTTAAAATCACATTTTCCTTCAAGAATATGTTGCTGTCCAGTAGCATTTTTCTGTGACCTCAGTCCATTCTCCTATTTTTTGGACACAGTAAAACTTGTAATTTGGTGTTGACTACAAAATACTTTTTGTAGCCAACATCCATAGGATTCCAGAAATATTTTTACTTTATTTTTTACGTGAGTCTAACTGCCTTTTCCAAATTATTTTCCAAAGGTCAGTTCAGCAGTCTCTGGAAATCCAGATTTCACATCTGTGATTTCCAGAGGGTTTTGATTCATCAAATCATCTCCAATTATAAAAATCTTTTGCAGTAACCCTATTTAAGATGTTTTGAATAACTTTCATTCTCTGACTTTCCCCAGATTCTGAATTTTTAAAACTCTTAAATCCATTTTAAATCAAGTGTCCACTGTCTTTTTCATTCTGGCAGAATTGACTTTCAACTTCAAGGAGTCTTTTGAGTACCAAAACTCAACCCTAAAATCATACCAAAAATCATGGGACTTTTTTAATGTCTTACAAAGAGTTCTCAATTTTTATTTTTCTCAGTTTGCATTTATTTTAACCAAAGAAACACATACACACACACACGTACAAATGGTTTTAAATTAGGAAGACTCGTTTCATGAGGCATTCCGGGTGAACCCTAACGTTCTTCCCGGAATGTAACGTGACCTCCGAACTCAAATCTCTCCATTTTGGGCATTTTTCAAAGTTTTGGCCCTTAAAATAAAAATGGCGTGGCGACTCCGTTGATTTTCAGAAAATCGGGTACATCACAGTGCCCTGAATGACTCCTGATTTGTAGGGAACCAATTATGGAAAGAATAGAAGAACGTGTTCCTATAATCGTTAGGTCGACGCTTGTTTGGCATGTCGAGGTCGACGCTTGGGATTGGGTCAACCTGACTGACGGGTAGAGTTGGATCGTACCCGAAGTATGACTTGGATCATAATGTCGGACTAAGTTAGGTCGGGACCTGATAGGTCGGACAATGAACTTAAGTCGACGGATCAATAAGGTGGGCCTTGGGCCATGTGATAATTAGGCCTAGCCCACTGAGAATGTGGTGGCAATAATTGCTGATGGACTGGGCTTTACTTGCTTGGCCCAACTCGACACTTCTGGTATGTTCAGTGGCCCCCAACTTTCAAGTTGACCTTGTCGACTAGGAAGTTAAGAAAATTTTTGATGAAGATTGTTGTGACTCGCAGGTCGCTACTCGCTCTGAAGTTTAGTCGACCAAAGTGACGTGGCACAATCCTGGACGTTGGTGAAGAACGGTCAGATCTGAAGGAGCGCCGTCTTCCGTAATGATTACTATTTGACGTTTGATAAACCGTTTGGAAACTGTTTTCCTCCATTAATTGGGAAAATAATTTTTGAATTTTTCCTTTTCATCTTTAATTTAGGAAAATATAAATACCAGAACCCTTCTCCATTTAGAACTTTTACCGTCTCAGAACTCTGGTGAAGCTCCGGCGAAGATAGCAAGGAAGCAACTGATTTAAATTGGGCCTTCGTCCTCTGCAAAAGCTTCCTATTCCGACACCAACCAAGGTATTCCTCTCGTTTTCTTGCTTTAGGGTTTCGATAGCTGCTATATTTTTTATTTTGCCATGGCTAGAACCTTCAGTAGCGAACCAGGAGCTTGGTATGGGTATTGCACTGTCAATCACCGAGTGTATAAGCATATGAACAGAGAGTGGAGAGAGATGTCCCTGAATGAGTGTGCCTCTATCTTGACAAGGTGGGGACTGAATTTTAGTGAAATAGGACTGCCTATAGGAGAAGACGTAGGAGAATTGATAGTTGACGACTCAAATGTTGTCTCTTTTCATCTTTTCCATGAATTACTTGACCACATTTCACTGTTCTATATTAGAGATGCTAGTAAACCTTCTTTCCTTAGGAATAGGAAAGGTTTTACAGGGGATTTTAGGTCGCCCTTAGGTAGGTCGTCTGATTGTGCTCTGTAAGTATGCCAATTCGATTCGCAACCCTTTTAGGTGCATTTTAATGTAATAAAATTGCATTAAGGGGCATTTTGGTAAATTCTCGGTCCGTTTCGAGACTTTCGGAAACATTTCCTAAGTTTCCCGTGAAGGAAGTACCTTTTGGTACCTTGCTCATGCCAAGGGACTTGTCGGGAATAAACCTTTTTGGACTTTTTAGGTATTTAGGCCTGAATGTTCCAGAAACTGATTTTGGCGCCAAAAACGGTTGAGGCCACCTTGTGTCACGCGACAAGTCGAGGCATGGAATGTGGTTGCGTATAGTCGTGCGACACAAGGTGACCACTAACTAGAGCCTATAAATAAGACCCTCCCCCTCTTAGAAATTGATCCAGAACTTGACCTACTGTTACTCTGCAGAAATTGCGTCGTAACAAAGCCCCCCAAACACAACCCTGTCTCTCTCCTACCTTCAACCTACCCCAATTCCCTCTAATTCAAACCCCCTTCCTAAACCAAACCTTAGATCTACCTTGCACCAATTCTCCCGATCTTCCCAGGACCAGAAGCTGCAATTGAAGGATTCTGTATCTAACTTGATACAGAATTCGTGGAAGCAACAAGGGTAACAATTCTCAAACCCCTCTTCTCTCTCTTCTATCTAATTTCTTCATAATTCTATTGTTTACTTTCTCTTGGATTCAGTAATCAGACTCTATCCGTCTAGATTACTGAATCCCAATCGCAATCTCTCTGTTTAACTTGACTAATCTGGTTAATTGATCTTTCATTGTTGGATATTGCTTGAATTTGGTGTATAAACCCCAAGGGGGTGTGGATCTATCCATATCCACACTCCCGGGGTCGATTTGTTGTTAATTCTACTTTTTGAATCTAATCTGTTCATTTAATTAGATCTGTGTTGATTATTGTTGATCTGCTGTTCATATTTGTAAGTTCCTTCAGATGGCCATTGTGTGTCACGCGACACATTGTGCATGGGTGATCCTGTGTCACACGACACATCTGGTCACCTGTGTCATGTGTCATGCGACACATCATGCCTGTTTGCAGGAACCATTTCCTTTTGTAATATGTTCTAAATTGTTGTAGTAGGGATGTGGCCTCCCTAAATAATGGGCTCACAAGTTGTAAGTTTCAATTCATATTAATAAAATACATGTTTACCACACTTGTTCATTACCAATATTTGCACACACTCATGGATTGCTTGGATGTTCAATTGGAAAGACTTGTCTACGGACGAGGCGTGTTGGGTGAACTCTCGGTTCTTCCCAACACGTAACCTGACCCCCGAACCCGTTTTCTTTTCATAGGATTTTCAAAGTGCACCTCTTAAGCATGGCGTGGCGACTCTCTTTTTTTTACTCTTTCACCGTGAAACCCAAAATTTCGCGAGGGCGAGCGCACATTCAGTGGCGACTCCGCTGGGGATATGCACTTTGAAAACCTATTTTTCAAAACTTAAGTGGGTCAAGCTTTCATTAGATTGAACATCCAATACATCCGTCTTTGTGTGCATCTTTGATAATCATTTGTGGTTCATGCATTTTGTTGATATTGAGACTTGTAATCCTTGTGGGCTTTGTGGTCATGTTGTTGTGTTATTAGATATTCTTGCTTTGTCCCTTGCCATGTAGAGGCAGGGGCTAATTTGATTGCTTGCAGGGTCCTGGTTCAGTGACTACCCTGGTCGTGCGACATCCCTGTCCCCTGATGTCCTGTGTCACGCGACAGGAGTAGCCACTGAACAGGTTTCAGAAGGTTGGTCTGAGGGCAGTCCCTTGGATCGAATATGGCTCAGATGATTATTGTTCCTTTTTTTTCTTTGTGAGAGTGTGTGTGTGTTCTCTCTTTTCTTTTCAAAAAAATAAAAAAAAATAATAAATATAAATAATAAAATTTTGTTTTCATAAATAAAAGAATTAGTCATCCGCACACTACATCACTTAGATCTAGAACCCTCGGGTGCGATTGACGGCATCGCGGACGGTGATGTATGTCGCCTACGCTTGAGCGCCTAATATCAAACCTACCCCCCTAGTGCGTTATAGGTGGCAACACACTTAAACCTTACCCGCGGTTGGTTTTTGATACAACATTTTTATTACACCAAAATGAATTGTTTTTGAAACATATCGTAAGTCTTTATACCTTCCCTCAAAACCTCGCATCTTGTGGGCATGTTGCCAACGCAACATGATTTCACGTGGGGACATGTCACTCCCGTGACGTGTTCTAAATGAGAGATCATGCCGCATTGTCAACGTGCACCGACGAGAGGTCATGCCAGATTTTTCTTCGAATTTCTTCGAAAAGACCCGTTATGCTGCCCAAATTTCCCCAGAAATTTGGACAACCTCTCCGTCCCATAATGATGTTAGGATTTGGTTAGGTATCATTACCTATTATATATTTCAAAGCAAGGCATTTAGTGTAATTTGAACGTTGTGTCCCTAGGCTTCCCCAAGGTGTAGTTAGCATGAATAAAGGCTTCTCCTTTTCCAACCATACTTAGGATTTAAGACATTGATTTCTACTTGAAGATAAATAAGATTGTTTGTGCGAGTCTGTCCCTCGTTCCTTTCCCTCTCTCAAAATCCTTTTTTTCCTTTACCTTATAAGCCCGTATCTACCCTTGCAGCTACGGCGAGTTGGACCCGATCATCTGTCCCAGGAGCTCGTTTGGTTCGTATTCAAGCAGTTTCAGTCGGTGTAGAATCAGATATGGCCGGGAATGGAGATGTATTTTCCGCTCAGTCCGCTGGAGGCTCAGTGTCAATGGGTCAGCCAAGTTTGAACGATATGACCACAGAAGAATTGAGGGTGACGTTCGAAGCCGCTCTAGCCAGGGAGCGCGAAGCCCGCTTATTAGCTCAGAATGCTAAGGCCCGAGAGGAAGAAGCTCACAACCGCTTTGTTGAGGCCATGAGAGCCAAAGGGATCGCAGTACTTCGTCGAGAGGACGGTTCTTATGAAGAGATCACAGAAGCAGCCACAATGAGATTGGGTCCGCTTCACCTGCCCAGCCTGCTCAGCCTAGCTACAATGCGATGCCTCCTCCAGTAAGCTATGCCCCGCGCCTCGATCAAGTTTCATCTCCAGGAATGTTTGTGAGTGACCAAGGAAGGTTCATCCCCCATCCTCTCAAGGGTATAACCAGGTTGCTCAGCAGGGTATTAGCAAGAATGGCGGCCAACAATCAAACTTCTTCGATCTCACTGCCTCTCCAATTCCCAATGCCCCAGCATCGCAGTTTCAGTATGGGTCTCAGTTTCAAGCAGGTTATCCCCAACCCCAGTTCAGAATGTACCCCGACATTTTTCAAGGCGGTCAGTCTAATGTGCAGCAGAATGGTCAATACCGTCTTTCAGGGAATCAGATTTGCCAAGACAATATTCCGAGGTATCGCCAGCCTCGCACCCAAGGCGTTTCTCTCGGCAGCTGTTCCCCTCTTACCCAAAGCATTTATATGGTTCTACCCCGTATTCGGCTCCTTGCATCGTATAGGATTTTCTACTCTTGGTCGTTCGGAAGTCGATCGCCGGTCCCCAGAACCCCAGGGTGCAGTTTAATGGCTATGATATGTATGGGAACAGGATCCCCAGTTCGGTCAGCTTGTTAGACAGTAATATTAGTATCCCCAGTACCTTTGGTCTCCCATCAGCAGCTTTGCCCATTAGATCCGGTCCAGAGTTCCCAGTGCCGTCATCAACAGTGGCTCCCGCTATTCCCCAGATTCCAGGCTTGACGCCAGAAGTGACAACCTTATTGAAACAGATGCAACAACAGATCGACAAACTAACTGTGGGTTCTAGTGGTCTCAAGGTTGTGGACCCAGCTCAAGTAACACCTTTGCCTCACAAGTTCAAAATGCCCAAGATGGACTTCGATGGTACTGCTTGCCCGAAAACGCATGTGGATACTTTTGTTATGACAATGGGAGAGATGGGCTGCACGCCCGAGTTTATGGCATCCCACTTCCATCTAACTTTGAAGGGATTAGCGCTCACATGGTTTTTGGCCTTGAAACAAGAATGCCGCTCCACCTGGAGCCAGATCACGGAAACCTTTTTGGAGAAGTACAAAGGCAATTTGGAGTGGCGTACCACCCAGGATGATTTAGTGGGGACCATCCAGAAGACTGATGAGTCAATTACAGAATTCTAAAAACGGTGGAATGCCAAGCTTAATGAGCTATCGGAGCCAATACCCCTTCAGGACCAAAATGACATCTTCTTGTCATGTGTAAAGCCAGTGCTCAGGGAAGCCATCGGAAAAGGTTGGTGGATGACAAGAAGATCGAGAAATCTCCTCGCCCAAATGCTGTCAGCAACCCCCTGCCAAGTAACAACGTGAATCTCATCGACTTTGGGCAAGATTATTTTGTCAATATAATAGAGTTTGGGGAATCCGTAGATGGAAATGTTAGCAATGGTTTTAATAAGGTTGTGACTGATGTAATCCCTCGTTCTAATGAAATGAAAGATAACTTCTGCTATGTTTTGTATCTTGATGACTTACATGATTTGAATAATGCTGTTGAGTTTGATGATTATGAAGAGCGCTTGATTGTTAACACTATATCCTCCATGGCTCCTAGAGAATCCCCAATCTCTTTGGGAAGCTCAGGATGGCAGCTAACTGGGAAGCGCCTTTATCCGTAAATGAGATAAGACAGGCGGCTTGGCCATACAGCACTCGCCCTGTACCGCTTACACTAGCAGAGCTCAAGGAGGTCAGTAAGAATTTTATGGTTGATAATCATCAAAAAGTTAATCTGTTGACTCGGTCAGGGAGAATGTTGGGAATAAATAATTCGGATCCATCCGGGAAGGGTAAGACAGTTGCGGTCTCTAATCCCCAGTCCTCTCAGAATCCCTACAGATCGGCAAGAGGTGAAGAAGTCCAGGAAGACCCAATCCTAACGCAGTTAAAGAGAACACAAGCCGATATTTCCTTATGGTCTCTACTCACATCCTCTTACCCTCACAAACTAAAAGTTGGAAGAGGCCTTGTCCAAAACGAAAGTGTCTGTCAATGCCACCCCAGACGAGGCCTGTCAGCTGATTGGAACTGCGCAGTATGGGAACATCATTACTTTTACGGATCTTGACCTGCCTGCTTACGATGCGAAGCATAATGAGTCTCTACACATCACGGTACCCCTGGAAGGACGGCGGATTCCCCATGTGTTGGTAGACAATGGTTCGGCTATGAATGTGCTCCCCGCTAAAATGATGAGTATGTTGGACATTAATGCGCAGAACCTTAAACCATCCAATCAAACCATAAAGGCCTACGATTCCACATCTAGGGCAGCATTGGGGATAGTCTCTCTGAATTTGATGTTTGGGGGCAAGGAGATGATGGTAGAATTCCAGGTTATCGACATTCCGGTCACATTCTCAGCATTATTGGGCAGACCGTGGATTCATGAAATTGGAGTGGTAGCCTCCACTCTTTACCAGTGTTTATAGTTTGTGCAAGAGGGAGTGCTGACAACCATTTATGGTGATAGCATAACGATTGGAGAAACCAACACCAATACCTTACCAGTGATGGAAATCAAGCTCGATCAGGAGAACCCGATGCTCAGTGGATTCACAATTGAGAAACCTAAAGGACAGGTCTGCACCATAGATTTGATGACATCTTCAGACAAGATTCCCCCTATGTTGAAAATGATGAGAGGTATGAGCTATGTCCCTGGTCTGGGGCTGGGAAAACGCCAACAGGGACCGTGTAAGCTTGTGCTGCCAAAAGCCAAGAGGAACAGGCGAGGCCTGGGATATGCCGTGACGGGAGAAGACAAAGCATACGATAAGATTGAAGCTTTTAAGGAAAGGATGACCTCAGCTGCTGGTAAGAGGTACAAGAGGCCTGAGATGCGCCCGTACAGTTGGTCTTTGAACAAGCACTTTGTCAAAGAGGATGGAGATATGTTCGTTTGTCCAGAACCGAGGCTGAGCCAAATGAAAGAAAGAATGAAAACAATTCGGAGGTTTGCCAGGAGCCAAAACCCGGTGAAGGAAATGTTTGTTAGCATACCCAGAAGGCCAGGCGTCACCGCCACTTATGAGAACAGCTACCATTTCTGGGGACCTGATTATGTGAATCAGTTTGAAAAGCTTGCTCTGGACGAACCCACAATATGCAAGATCCGCGGTGCTGGACCCATGGACATTGATGGTGATTTGGCAGATTTGTTCAAAGAGCAGGGCTGTCAGAGCCTGAGGATGGTATGCATTTGGCAGAAGTACCTACAGAAGGGGTGGTTGTTGCTAAGGAGCCAAGTGACTTGATTGACTTTTCCTATGATAGCGAGGTGGTGGCTATGCTAGAATTCGAGAAGGAGCCAGTTGTGGAGCTGAACAGATTGGAAACCGTTGTAGAGAGACCGTTACAGAACTGGACTTCATTCCGAGGACCTGTCACTGACAGGGAGACTATGATTGGAAAGCTTGGGCTCAAGCCTCGTCCTTGTCCCCCTGAGTCTAAATTTGTCCCTCGTATCTTGAGTCGGTCTCCTGAATCCTTTGTTATTGAATTCGAGTCTTCTGATCGGTCTGACGTCCTCACGATGGAAGACCGTCGTCAAGTTGTAAACACTGTTTTTCCCTTTGCTTTGAATAAAATGGTCGACCTTTCTGAGTATCCCGTGATTGCAAATCTAACAATTGAACGCTTAACAAAAAATGATCATCAAGATTTAAAAATAATTAAGCCTAATTCAATTGAAGATGATGCAGACTTAATAGATGAGCAAATTTTAGAAAATGATTCAAAGCAGGTTGGCGAGCAAAAGGAAAGCCGGGCCCAAGCTGCCGATGAGGTATTGACAACGGTGAACCTGGGAACAGCTGAAGAACCCAAAGAAACACAAATTGGTAGCTTCTTCTCTGGAGATGAACAGGTTGCCCTGATCGAGCTGCTTAAAGAGTTTGTTGACGTCTTTGCTTGGTCCTACAAAGACATGCCTGGGCTGGATACGTCTATCGTAGAGCACCGGATACCCCTAGATCCAGAAATTAAGCCGATCAAGCAGAAACTGAGGCGGATCAAGCCCGAGTGGTCCTTACAGGTGAAGGAAGAAGTTGAGAAACTCCTATGGGTAGGTTTTATCAAGGTGATCGAATACCCGACTTGGCTGGCAAACATAGTCACGGTCACAAAAGCAAATGGGAAGGTTCGGGTCTGCGTAGATTTCCGGGATCTCAACAAAGCTAGTCCCAAGGATGACTTCCCCTTGCCCAATATTGATATGCTAGTGGATGCAACTGCGAACTTCGAGGTCAAGTCCTTCGTCGATGGTTTTGCAGGCTACAATCAGATTAAAATGGCCAAGGAAGATCAGGACAAGACAGCGTTTACCACTCCTTGGGGCACATATTGTTACACAGTAATGCCATTTGGTCTGAAGAATACTGGGGCTACCTATCAAAGGACCGTCACTACCCTGTTTCACGACATGAATCACAAGGAGATTGAAGTGTATGTAGATGATATGATTATTCACTCGAAAGGGTCAGATGGACAGCATTTCATTGATTTGAGGAAGTTCTTCAACAGACTTTGGGAACATTCCATGAGGCTAAATCCAGTCAAGTGCACTTTGGGGTTGTTCGCGGCAAAGTCCTGGGGTATATGGTTACAGAGCGAGGCATCGAGATAGATCCCAGAAAAGTAAAGGCGATTGTTGAGATGAAGCCACCCAGAACTGTCTCCGAGGTAAAGGGCTTCATGGGTCGATTACAGTACATCAACAGATTTGTCAACCAACTGCCCTCCATGTGTGAGCCGATCTTCAAGCTACTAAAGAAGAATCAGGAAGTGGTTTGGAATGAGGAATGCCAACTATCTTTCGAGAGGATCAAATCTTACCTCGTCAATCCTCCCATTCTTTGTCCGCCTCACAGGAGCAAGCCTTTACTGCTATACTTGACGGTCACAGACACAGCCACTGGGGCTATGCTAGCACAAGAGAAGAAGGATTCAAAGATTGAGAATGCCATTTATTTCGTCAACCGCAAATTCCAAGGTAGCGAGTTAAATTACTCCGCCCTAGAGAAGACATACGCAGCTCTGGTTTGGGTAGTCGGAAAGCTAAAGCACTACATGATATCCCACACCGTACACTTGGTCTCCAAAATGGACCCGATTAGATACCTGTTTCAGGGTGACAAAGGCAACATCTCTACCAGATTGGCGAAATGGACCTTCTTCCTAGCAGAGTTCGACATCAAATATGTGATCCGGAAATCAATCAAAGGACAGGCTTTGGCGGATCAGTTGGCTGACTTTCCCAGTACAGAAGCCAGAGGACCAGATCTCCAGTTTCCAGATGAGGGGATTCTTGTTCTAGAAAAACAGCAACCGGTGGCAGTTATTCTTTGACGGAGCAGCGAACAAAAGAGGTAATGGCTTCGGGATGGTACTAGTAGATCCGAATGACATGCATACCCCATAGCTATCAAGCTGAACTTATCAATTACCAACAATGCCGCCGAGTACGAAGCTTGCATAGCTGGTCTAGAGGCTGCCCTTGAGCGACATGTAGACGAGTTAGAAGTGTTTGGCGATTCCCAGCTGATAATAAATCAAGCCGCCAACAGATGGAACACTTCAGATCCGTGTCTCCAAAGATATCATGCTTACATTGCAGAGCTCGTCGGTCAGTTCAAGGAAGTGTCATTCCAGTTCCTGCCGCGAGATAAGAACAGGTTCGCCGATGCCCTAGCTACTCTGGCCTCATTGGTGGAGATACCGGAAGGAAAGTCGATCAAACCGTTCAGGGTTGGTAGGCGAGAAAGTCCCGCATATTGTTGTGAAATTGAGATCGAAACCGTCGATTATCCGTGGTACAACCAGATCTTTCAATATCTCAAGCATGGTGAAGCATCCTTCCCTATTGACAAAGAAGGAGACTTAAATGGTGTTCATGCCAAAATCTTGCAAGCTCTAAAGAGACTATCATCACAGTACGTCATACTTGGCAATGAATTATGGAAGAAAAGGGAAGGTTGCCCACTCCTGCTCTGTATCAGCAAAGAAAAGGCCCAAAGAGTAATGGAAGATGTTTACAGCGGTGCCTACGGACCTCATATGAACGCTCGATCCCTTATGCATAGTATTATCAGGCTGGGTTACTTCTGGATCACTATGGGGACTGATTGCATCCAGTTTGTGCGGACTTGATATAAGTGCCAACGATTCTCCAACCTGAACCACATCACTCCTCATGACCTATACTGTATGACAACTCCGTGGCCCTTCGCAACATGGGGGATTGATGTCATTGGGAAAATAACTCCGTCCGGGAGCAATGGACATTCATTTGTATTGGTTGCGGTAGATTACTTCACAAAGTGGGTAGAAGCCGCGTCTTACAAAGTGCTCACAGCTAAGAAAGTTGCTCGCTTCATAAAGGAACAGATCTTCTGCCGCTACGGAGTCCCAAATGAGATCATTTCTGACAATGGAACCCATTTCGAAGGAGAAACTGATCGGTTACTCACTGAATACAAGGTCAAGCGCCATAAATCTTCACCATACAGACCGCAGACGAACGGTGCTGTTGAGGCTGCCAATAAGAACTTGGAGAGAATCATAAAAAAGATGGCCGAACGAGGACGAGATTGGCCGGAGAAGCTACACTTAGCATTGTGGGGCTACCGCACTTCAATCCGAACTGCCACTGGCGCAACTCCATATGCTTTGACTTACGGAATGGAGGCTGTCATGCCCATTGAGTTAGAGATTCCATCCCTTACGGTTTTGCTCGAGAATGAGGTTAATGAGATTGAATGGCTCCAAAGCCGATACAATGAATTGGCACTGTTAGATGAACGCAGATTAAAAGCCATGGAGCATAACCGGGCGTACCAGAGAAGAATGGCCCGTGCTTTTGACAAGAAAGTGAAACCCAGTGACATCAAGGTTGGTGATCTGGTCCTTAAGATGAAGCCCTCGAATCAGAGCAGTGCATTGGGCAAATGGGCACCTGTTTGGGTCGGACCATTTCTAGTGAAGAAAATATTCTCCGGAGGAGCTATGTAGCTGACAGATTTGGATGGCAACCCATTTCTGCACCCCGTCAACGGCGACAAGTTGCGGAGGTATTATGTGTGATCGAGTCTTTTCCCCTCTATAAAAAAATAAATAAAAAAATATATAAAATAAAGGCGCAATAAAATTGTCCCAGATGAGACTGAAAACCTCTCAAAAGGCAGTCCATGCAAAAATAAGGGACGCGCCCGGTGCTAAAGAATATACCCAACTGGACCGAAAACCCTAAAAAGGGCGGTCTAGGTAAAAAACAAGGTTGCACCATGTCCCCCTTCTGTCTTCCCCTTTCTTAAACACAAAAGTTGATTGAGTCGAACTACGGAGACCTGAGCCCCTTAGTTCTCTTTACAAAAGGGGAACGTAGGCAACCACTTGTGGTTCGATCTAAAATTGCTGCAAAATCTCTTTTCTTGCCAAAATGTGTTTTGATTACAGTTCTAAAGCTTTTCAAAGGTTCATTTTGAGTTAATATTCTTTTTGATGAGTTCAAGCACGGCCTACTTTTGACTCAAATAATTTGCTGCGAACAAAAAGAAAGCATTGCTAACATCTATTCTGTCTGCATTAAGTAATCAAAGGGTACTCAGTTTCCATACAATAATTCCTACTCTCAAAACACAAAAGAAAAGAGTCTCCTATCTCTCAGAAAAGCGTCTAGAAGCTCGTTCCCGCTCCCGAATTTGATCCTCTGTCTTTCCTTTTCCTCGGTCCCCAGGAGGTCTTCGGCCTAGGAATGTCAAATAGGTCGGTTTGAGCCCGTCCCAACTCAGGTATAACAAGCACCGGTGGCTCGATCAGACCAGTCTCCCTCAAAGCGGCCCTAGCAATCCTCTCTTGTCTCAAGGCCTCTCTGCGAGCCATCACCTCTGGATCATCCCTCAAAGCAGCCCTCCGAATCTCTTGCCTTCGATAATCTTCAGCAACATCACCGGTAACGTTATCTGGGTTCCCCCATGCCTCTGTATCCCTGAAAGACCGACTGGACGGGTAATCTGCTCCCAAGTATTCCCGACGACGAGCCTCTATAGTCAACTGTGCGGGACCCTGTTGCTCCTCATACCAAATCAAATACTCTGTGGTCAAGAAAGTGATCCCTCTAGACTGCCGAAGGAGCGTCCGTGTGGGAAGAAAACCCTCCAGAAAGGACCTGCTGAAGCATAGTCTGGGGCTCAGTCATAGACATCGGAACAGCATCAGTTGTCAGCCTTTCCTTCAAAACCCGGACAATCTGCTGAGGGTACCTATACTGCTTGCTCACCAGTGATGGGATACAGAAAGAAGATACATGCAAGCCTGGCAGCCTGACTATCACTGATCCATCCTGAATGTCTCTCATGGTCTGTAATTTCCAAGCAGGAATCCAAAAGTTTAGATCAGTTGTCCATCAGTAGGCGTCAATCTCCTCTCGCCATCTGTCAATGCTCTCGTCCCTCAAGACTTTCATGCTGCCCCATCACCCAAGGCATAGCAATTTGACCCGCTGGAAGTGGCATGATCAAGCGTAGCCTCTCAGAGAACCACAAAGACAACAAGCTGGGGCTGCCTGCTCCCATGAAATTCGATCCCCCTGCTAGCCTGTCAATGCCATGGTAGGTCTCAGCCAGCAATAGTGGTGCGATGTCCATTTCCCCTTGACCATACTTGATTTGACGAAGATTCACACCCCGGTCACCCCTCAGTTGCCTGACAGTCTCCAGCAACGCACTTGAACAGACTCCGACATATCCACAGAAGTAGTGAGCCGACAAGCTAAACAGCACAAACATATCCAGAGACGTGGAAAGATCGAACAGCTCAGGACTGGACAAGCATAACCTAGCCATCCGAGTCAAGTCTATGGACCCATCACCCAGAATCATAGATGACACCTGTTCCGCTGGCAAGTGAAGGAAGTCTGACAAATGCTCCACAACCGACTGGCCGTCCCGTGGAAATGCTACAATTTCCGCTTCACCCAAGCCTGTCAATGCCCTAAAGTCTTCCATGTTTGGGGTCAAATCATTATATGACAGAGTAAAGACATGCCGTTCTGAGTCCCAAAAGCAAGATGCAGCCCGGAGCAAATCCCAATCGATTCTCTAATCCTTCAGCGACCAGAGACACGGCATACTGTACCGCCTGTCACTGAGCTCCCTATGATGCCTCCGGCGATAATGTGAAATTTCGAGGAAATCTTGGCGAAATTGATGCTCCCGAGAAGCTATTTCCCTGTTATAGTGCTCCATTGCAGCCAAAAGTATCAGTCTTGGCCAAAGAATTCGCTTATCTGACAAGTCAGGGCAGCTGGTTTTCTTCACTGAAGAGACAGTGTTTACAAATGAAGCCTAAGTCGAATTTAAAAAGAACCTGTTACGAGCTTCGTCTGGTCGTGCGACACAATATGCCAAGCAAACATGGCATGTCGGGCGACACATTTGGTTGACATAAGACAATATGGTAAGGCCTGCAGTGGTTACCCCAGAGCACTTCCCGACTCGCCGTCGCTGTAATACATCTCTTATCCTCACATACATTCCTATGAAAAGGCACAAAAGAGGACCCCCTTACTATATAAACTCACCCGAGATAGTTCCAACATCTCATGTCCCAACCCAACAAAGCCGACCTTTTAATACAATGATCGCATTTTCCTTCCCAGAGCAGACAAACTCGTGCAAACAAGCTAACATAGGTTGTTCTTTGCTAACAAGATAGCTTAGTTAGACGTAGCGCTTGGAGTGTTATTTTCCCCCGCAGGTACAATGATCAACTGAGCCTCACTGAACCTCGAAGACTGGCCCTCAGCCAAAGCCGAGACAAAAAAAAACAACAAACAAAAAAGAGTCCGTATCTATGTTAGCCTCCCAAGCAGAGCACACCAAGATCAGTGACCCCAAAGCACCAGAGGAACCTGCTCCAGATGCAAGCAAAGTTCCAAGATCAGTGGCCCCAAAGCACAAGCAAAAGCCAGCTCCCTAGAAAGCAAAGTCCCCGGCTTACCAAGCAAAGCTCAGGACACAAAAAGGCAACAATCAACAAAGACCGTCCAGCAGCAAAACCGGTAAAAGAACAACAAAAGGAAAGAAGTAGCGTGAGCCCCCTGGCAGCTACACTTATTCCCAACAAAAGGAAAGAAGTAGCGTGAGCCCCCTGGCAGCTACACTTATTCCCAACAAAGCAAAAGAAGTAGCGTGAGCTCCCTGGCAGCTACACTTATTCCCAACAAAAGGAAAGAAGTAGCGTGAGCCCCCTGGCAGCTACACTTATTCCCAACAAAAGGAAAGAAGTAGCGTGAGCCCCATGGCAGCTACACTTATTCCCAACAAAGCAAAAGAAGTAGCGTGAGACCCCTGGCAGCTACACTTATTCCCAACAAAGCAAAAGAAGTAGCGTGAGACCCCTGGCAACTACACTTATTCCCAATAAAAGGAAAGAAGTAGCGTGAGCCCCCTGGCAGCTACACTTATTCCCAACAAAGCAAAAGAAGTAGCGTGAGACCCCTGGCAGCTACACTTATTCCCAACAGAGCGAAAGAAGTAGCGTGAGCCCCCTGGCAGCTACACCTATCCCCAGCAAGGCAGAAGCAGAAGTGGTATGAGACCCTCCGGCATCCACGAAGAGAAGCAGCAGTAGTATGAGTCCCTCCGGCATCTACCCTGCACCAACAAAGTGGTATGAGACCCTCCGGCATCCACGAAAGACCCGTTATAGCATGAGACCCTCTGGCAGCTACAACTCATCAGCAGCAGTAGCGTGAGACCCCTGGCAGCTACCCTGCACCAACAAAGTGGTATGAGACGCTCCGGCATCCACGAAAGACCCGTTGCAGCATGAGACCCTCCGGCAGCTACAACCCGTCAATAGCGAGAGCATGAGACCCTCCGGCAACTACAACCTAGCATAAATGGCAGCTACTAGCCACCCGCAGTAGTACCAACCCCTCAAAAAGTTACAGGTAAGCACAGCAAAGGTATGAAGATACATCCCTACCCCTTTCTTGCTTGTGGATTACTTTTGGTAATTCTGAACTACGATTTGGCTTGATTCCCTTTTAAAGGGATACGTAGGAATCCTTTCTCCGAAAGGTCCAGCCACCCGATTTCCCCAATTCACCTTCTAGCCCGTTGCCTTATCCCTTGATTCTCATTGGGATTGGGTCTTATTTTATCGACAACCCCACTTTTTCCAAAAGTGATGTTGCCGAGGGGCTCTGTAAGTACGCCAATACGATTCGCAACCCTTTTAGGTGCATTTTAATGTAATAAAATTGTATTAAGGGGCATTTTGGTAAATTCCCGGTCCGTTCCGAGACTTCCAGAAAGATTTCCTAAGTTTCCCGCGAAGGAAGTACCTTTTGGTACCTTGCTCATGCCAAGGGAATTGTCGGGAATAAACCTTTTTGGACTTTTTAGGTATTTAGGCATGAATGTTCCAGAAACTGGTTTTGGCGCCAAAAACGGTTGAGGCCACCTTGTGTCACGCGACAAGTCGAGGCATGGAAAGTGGTTGCGTATAGTCGTGCGACACAAGGTGACCACTAACTGCAATCTATAAATAAGACCCTCCCCCTCTTAGAAATGGATCCCAACCTAGCCTACTGTTACTCTGCAGGAATTGCATCGTAACAAAGCCCCCCAAACATAACCCTCTCTCTCTCTCCTACCTTCAACCTACCCCAATTCCCTCCAATTCAAACCCCCTTCCTAAACCAAACCTTAGATCTACCTTGCACCAATTCTCCCAAGCTTCCCAGGACCAGAAGCTGCAATTGAAGGATTCTGTATCTAACTTGATACAGAATTCATGGAAGCAACAAGGGTAACAATTATCGAACCCCTCTTCTCTCTCTTCTATCTAATTTCTTCATAATTCTATTGTTTACTTTCTCTTGGATTCAGTAATCAGACTCTATCCGTCTAGATTACTGAATCCCAATCGCAATCTCTCTGTTTAACTTGATTAATTTGGTTAATTGATCTTTCATTGTTGGATATTGCTTGAATTTGGTGTATAAACCCCAAGGGGGTGTGGATCTATCCATATCCACACTCCCGGGGTCGATTTGTTGTTAATTCTACTTTTCAAATCTAATCTGTTCATTTAATTAGATCTGTGTTGATTATTGTTGATCTGGTGTTCATATTTGTAAGTTCCTGCAGATGGCCATTGTGTGTCACGCGACACATTGTGCATGGGTGATCCTGTGTCACGCGACACATCTGGTCACCTGTGTCATGTGTCATGCGACACATCATGCCTGTTTGCAGGAACCATTTCCTTTTGTAATCTGTTCTAAATTGTTGTAGTAGGGATGTGGCCTCCCTAAATAATGGGCTCACAAGTTGTAAGTTTCAATTCATATTAATAAAATACATGTTTACCACACTTGTTCATTACCAATATTTGCACACACTCATGGATTGCTTGGATGTTCAATTGGAAAGACTCGTCTACGGACGAGGCATGTTGGGTGAACTCTCGGTTCTTCCCAACACGTAACCTGACCCCCGAACCCGTTGTCTTTTCATAGGTTTTTCAAAGTGCACCTCTTAAGCATGGCGTGACGACTCTCTTTTTTTTACTCTTTCACCGTGAAACCCAAAATTTCGTGAGGGCGAGCGCACATTCATGATCATAGGCCTGACTCCCATGTTTCTCCTTCTTCTTGTACAGATATGGCAACTCAGGAGTGGAACATGGCTTCAACTTCCTCAAGCCCTCGGATTGTTGATGCGTTTGATTCCTTGGCTATACCGAGGAAGAATGAAAGGGGGTATGTTCCTCAAAGGCCAATTCGAGGGAAGAAGAATATGGAGTCCCGCTATGCTATGGTCTACGACTTCTGTGGAGTGGATAGGGCAGAATTTAGGGTGACCATATTCAACAAGAGAGATTTTATGGCTAAGTTTCGTAGTACTTTCATTAGGGATGTCACCAGAGTTGCTTTCTTTTATGGTCAGTTTGAAGCTGGTTTGAGGTTGCCACTGGAACCATTCATTAATGAATTTTTGGAGTGTATGGATCCTCTACCCCTTTAGCTAGGGGCTAATACTTGTAGGGTCCTTGTATGCTTTGCTATGGTATGTAGGTTTTTGGGCTATGAACCTTGTAAGAGGGTTTTTAGGGAATTCTTTGGTGTGAAGTTGGATAGTGCTGACTGAGGAATTAGCACTCCTTCAAAACCTAACTCCCCAAAGCTGTTTGTCAACCTCCCCAGCAAGGTGAGTAGTTGGAACTCGCATGTAGTTGTGGTGGAGAGTAGGTTGGGATGGGAGTTTCCTTTGCCCAATGCCGAGTCTGAGGTCATGAGCGAAGAAAATTATTGGGAGCCCCATTGGCATCATGACCTGTATAAGAAGCTATGCCAGTTGGTGAGAGGGGGACCCATCAGCTGGGAGACGCTGGGGACAACCAAGTATAATTACATCCAAGCAGGGATGATGGCTGGTGAGGGGGAAGTAATGCCTTTGGTCCTCGTGGTGAGAGGCCAGATATACCCTGATTGGGTCACCCATGCCTTGGGTAGGTTAGAGGAGAATTGCCAATTCTGTCAAAAGACAGCCAATTATTGTAAAGACCATGGGGAGCACGTGGGTGGTAAGAATTTACTCGTCTTTATCCTTTAACCCGCCACTTGTTTGCTCGTATATAGAACTTGTTAGCTCGTACATAGAACTATCTTGAATTGTCTGCACAACTTTTAGCTCGCCAATTATTTGCTCGTATGTAGAACTGTTAGCTCGTACATAGAACTATTTTGAACTGGCAAGCTAATACTTGATTGTTTTGATGTTGTGCAGTTCTGACTCCTGAACAAGAAGCGAACATGGTTCGTATAGTTGGAGTGTCTGGTAAGAAAAAGGCTAAGAAAGCCCACGGTGCCGCCAACGCTCGAGCTAACAGGGAGAGAGAAGCAGATAGACGAAATGCTTTGTTGTCCAAGGACAACGCTGGGATGGTGCCCATGGAGGAAATCGAGTCAGATGATCCTCTGGAGAGTGGGAGCAATGCTAGGGGCACAACCGAAGGGGGCGACGAGTCTACCAGGTCGATCAGACCAAGTCCGAGCTCCGATCCAACTCTTGAGGCTAATGTGGAAACCTCAGGCGCTGAGACAACTGGGGATAGCCCTTTAAACTTTGTGACTATTGATGATGAAGCCATTGATGAGGAGGATGATAGGCCTTTGAACTCGAAGAAAAGATCAAGAACAGATAAGGGGAAAGCTGTTTCCTCGAGCCAACTTCCTCCACCTGTCCCCCCTCAAACTAACCAAGAGTCTCTTGAGGATCAAATAAGGAGATTGAGTGATGTGCCTCCTCTCACGGGGGTGAACAGTATGACTCTCCGTTACCCTGAAGTGAGCCTTGGCCAAGTGGTGGTGAGGAGGGCCATTGATGTCGATCTCTTGGCCCACTTTGCTGATAAGGGGATGACCCCTGAGGAGTTCTCTTTTAGGTCTGGCCTGGTACAGAGCGAGGTAAGCCTTTATTCTCCCCCTCTGTTAAGTCGCTTTTCTTTTCACTCGTCCATTCAGTTTCTGAGTCTTTGTCGAGCTAGTCCTTTAATGAATTTCTTCAATGCAGTCCCTGACCATAGTGGAGCAAGCTAAGAGCTCCTGGAGAGCATCTATTGAGAGGGAAAGACAAGCCATGAGCCAATACTCAAAGAAGTCCCAAGAGTTGTCCGAGCTGCGAGAGAAATACAATGACCTCGACAATTCTTTTGACGCTCAGGAGATGGTGAAGAAGAAGGCCCTGGCTGACAAGGAGAAAGCTTTGGAAGATTTGAAGGCTTCTGATGCCAAGGTTGGTAAAATGACCTCCGAGAGAGATGCTGAGCGTCTTGCTCATGAGGAGAGTAAGAAGGAACTAGCCACAGTCTCCAAACTTCTCAAGGATAAGGACACTTTTTTGATCGAGCTGAATGAGGAACACCGTGCTGCACGGACTAAATGGCAAGAAGAGCTCCAAGTTGCGGCTAAGACAGCTGTTGAGAAGTTCAAAGATGGGGACGAGTACTACAACGCCATTGTTAATAAGGCCAAGGACTTTCTTGACCTGGGTAAACGCCATATGGCACGTCGGGCTCTAGTGGATTCAACAGCTGAAGTCACCCTCGAGCAGTTAGCTCGTTGGGCATCTGAACCCCAGTACGACATGGCAGCTCGCAGTGGTCATTCAATAGTTCCTTACTCCGACAATGATTTGGCCTTCATAGCTCAACAAGACCAAGAGGATGAATGTGAGCCGTGGGTAGCCCCCACAATAGCGGAGAGGAACTTTGATGTGGTTTTGCAGGAGATTGAAGATGCTGAAGCCATGGAGGAAGATGACGGACCTGAGCAATGAGTCTACTCAGAGTCAGATAAACCCTTAAGCCCTCAGCGACAAGAAGGGATTACTGAGGATCGAGCTGCCAATGACGACCCAAATACCTCCGGCCCAGCCGTTTGATTTTGTTGAACTATATGTGTAATGGAACAAGTCTCAAAACAATTCTACTTTTTGTGTTTGTAACTATTTAAATGCCTGGGCCCAGCTTTTGGGAGGCATAATACTTTGTAACTTTTATCTGTCTAAGTCTTGGCCCATTTTGGGAGACTTAATTATTTTCAATTGTGGCTGACTTTATATCTTTGTGTGTTGTATGCTTCTGATTCCAGCATGTGTGTGTTGAGCTAGATTGGATAGGATAACTAAGTCGCTTTAAGACATGGGTCGAACTGATTTTTGATAGCCCAATCGATCTTAGACTTGTAAAGATCTTTGTAAACGAGATTGACTCAGAGTCGAACCTGTTTAAGAGATCAAAGCTGACTAAGGGTCGAGCTTATTAGAACGAAGTCGACCTAAGGTATGACTTGTTAAGAGAACCAAACTGATTAAGAATCGAGCTAATCAGAATGGAGCTGACTAAGAGTTGAGCTCATTAGAACGAAGTCGACTAAGAGTTGGGCTTGTTAAAGGAACAAAGCTGATTAGGAATCGAGCTTGTTAAAACGAAGCTGACTAAGAGTCGAGCTCGTTGAACGAAGTCGTCTAAGAGTCGGACTTGTTAAAGGAACAAAGCTGATTAAGAATCGAGCTTGTTAAAATGAAGCTGACTAAGAGTCAAGCTCGTTGAACGAAGTCGACTAAGAGTCGGACTTGTTAAAGGAACAAAGCTGATTAAGAATCGAGCTTGTTAAAACGAAGCTGACTAAGAGTCGAGCTCGTTGAACGAAGTCGACTAAGAGTCGGACTTGTTAAAGGAACAAAGCTGATTAAGAATTGAGCTTGTTAAAACGAAGCTGACTAAGAGTCGAGCTTGTTGAAATTAGTGTAGCACAATGTTTGGTCGAATAGAACTGTGATTTTTTATTGAAGTAGGAACATGCTTACATCAAATGGAAAGCTAGAACTATGACAAATTCAAACTTGATGAGGTGAGTAGCGTGCCATGGATGTTTCAACTCTTCACCCTCTGGATGAGCAATCATGTAGGTCCCCTCTTTGATGACTCGAGTAACAATATAAGGACCTTCCCAGTTAGGAGATAGCTTATTCTGTTGGGTTCTCCTTCCTGTTGCCTCTATCTTTCTTAACACATGATCCCCTACATGGAATGATCTTGTCTTCACCTTCTTGTCATGGTAACTTTTGGTCCGCTGTTTGTAGTTGACCATTCGAAGGTAAGCCGTATCTCGCTTCTGTCGAAGAAGGTTACTCTGGCAGTAGGAAATCGCAACTCGGCAGGTGCCATGGCCTCCGATCCATATGTAAGAGTGAATGGGGTTTCCCCTGTAGTCCCCCGAGTGGTTGTGCGAACTGCCCAAAGAGCAAGGGGGAGTTCATCCAACCAGTTGCTGCGTCGATCAACTAAGCCCGTCTTTAATAAAGATAGAACGAGCTTATTCGCTGCTTCAGCTTGACCATTTCCTTGAGGGTATGCAACAGAAGACTGCCAATGTTTGATCCCTACTCGATTCATTTCCTCCTCAAAGGCCCCGGAGAATTGTAAGCCATTATCTGATACTATAGCTCTAGGGATCCCAAATCGACACCATATGAAGTCATGTATAAAGTTGATAGCATTTTCCTCTGCGATGCGAGCTAGTGGCTTTGTCTCGACCCACTTGGTGAAATAATCAATGGCGACGATCTCATACTTGCAATTTCCACGGGCGGGAGGGAAGGGTCCAATCAAGTCGACGCCCCACATATCAAATGGCCAAGCAGCGATCACTGGAGTTTGCTCCATTATAGGCAGATGAGGTAGGTTAGCAAACCTTTGACATTGGTCACATTACTGAACAAAGTCATGAGTGTCAGCTCTCATGTGTGGCCAGTAGTACCCCAAAGTGATCAATTTGTCGGCTAGAGTCCTGGCCCCCGGGTGTCCACCACAAATTCCACTGTGCACCTTATGCATTAACTGAGTGATCTCTTGAGGGTGAATGCACTTCAACAATGGCCTAGTGTATGATCTTCTGAACAGCATGCCTCCCTGGATAACGTACCTCGGAGCTTTCTTTTTGATAGCTCGAGCTTTCTTCTCGTCCTCAGGGAGCTCGCCACTTTCCAGGTATGCCTTCATTTCTTCGATCCAACACTTGTTATAAACCCAGTTCCTCGAAGTGTCTTCCACACACTGAATTTGAATTCTTTCGTATGCTGGGCTCTCAAGGTAAGAGATGGGCTCTTCATGTGGTTCATCTGAAGTAGCTAGCTTCGAGAGTAAGTCGGCCAACTCATTGTCATCTCGACCGATCCTTTGGATTTCCCAAAACTCTAAGTTCTTTGTCAATTCTTTCACCAGGTCGCAGTATTTGACTAAGGTGGAGTTTAGCACCTCATACTCCCCTCTGACTTGGTTGAGTATTAGTTGGGAGTCGCAATATGCCATGATTTTAGTCGCTCCAAAGCACTTGGCGTAATCGATGGCTGCAACCAAAGCTTCGTACTCTGCTTGGTTGTTGGAGGCATCAAACTTGAACCTCAATGACTCCTAATATACTGTCCCAGAATCTGGCTTGATCAGTACTATCCCAGCTCCACTGACATTCTTTGTTGCTAACCCATCTGAGTAGATTTTCCAGCAATCGTCAGGTAGAGAAGTGACGAGCTGGGACTCTTGTTCTTTTCCCTTAGCTTTCTCTTTGTGAACTCTCACCTCGCTGTCTTCCTTGGTGAACGTAAGCTCGACCAAGAAGTCTGCCAAGGCTTGAGCCTTTAACGCCTTTCGAGGTCGATACTCGATGTCGAATTCCGTGAGGGCAATTGACCAATTGAGCAAGCGACCTGAACTTTCTGGCTTGTGTAGAATTTTTCTCAAGGGTGCGTTTGTGAGCACCACAATAGGATGAGCTAAGAAATAAGCTCGTAGCTTCCTTGAAGCTACGACTAGGGCATACGCGACCTTCTCCGCGTTGTAATACCTGCCCTCAACGTCTGACAGGGCCTTGCTAACGTAGTATACGGGATTTTGAAGCCCTTCCTCTTCACGAACTAACACTTCTGTGACTGAGTGATCACCCACAGACAAGTATACAAACAAAGTTTCTCCAGTAGTCGGGCTACTCAATAGGGGAGGAGTAGCGAGGTACTCCTTGAGCTGCTGGAATGACGAATGACATTCGGCTGTCCACTCGAAATTTTTTGTCCCCCTTAAAGATTTGAAGAATGGGAGAGACCTTTCTGCTGACTTGGCTATGAAACGACCTAGGGCTGCCACCCTTCCATTAAGTCGCTGCATTTCCTTTATACTTGTAGGCTCCTTCATGTCGACCAGAGCCTTGATCTTCTCTGGATTGGCCTCGATACCTCGCTGGGACACCATGAAGCCAAGAAACTTGCCTGCTGCTACTCCAAATACGCATTTGCTTGGGTTAAGTTTCATGTCGTTTGCTCGTAGATTGGCGAACGTTTCCTTTAGGTCGACCACGTGACGTCCGGTCTTTGTTTTAATGACCATATCGTCGACGTAGGCCTCCATGTTTCGGCCAATCTGTGGAGCAAAGACTTTGTTCACCATGCATTGGTAAGTTGCTCCTGCATTCTTTAACCCAAACGACATCATGTTGTAGCAGTAGATGCCACCAGCAGCTTGAAATGCCGTCTTTACTACGTCATCCTCATGCATCTTGATCTGATGATAGCCTGAATAGGCATCTAGAAAAGTGAGGGTGGAATGGCCAGCAATAGAATCAACAAGCTTGTCAATCCTGGGGAGGGGGTAGCTGTCTTTTGGGCAAGCAAGGTTGAGGTTGGTAAAGTCGACGCACATTCTCCACTTGCCATTTGACTTTTTCACCATGACCACATTGGCTAACCAGGTTGTATGTGTGGCCTCCTTGATTATACCTGCACTCAAAAGTTTTTGTACCTCGAGTTTGATGGCCTCCTCCTTGTCGTGAGCAAAGCTTCTCAGCCTCTGAGGTTTGGGCTTTATGGTCGGGTTGACCTCCAGCCTATGAATAACGACTTCTTCCTTGATCCCTTTCATATCCTCTACTCGCCATGCAAAGACATCGTTGCTTTCCGTTAGTAGCTCGATGATCTCCGCTCTTTCTTCGGCTGATAGCTGCTTTCCAATCTGAATCTTTTGCTCAGGATAGGAAGGGTTTGTGATTACTGATTCCAGCTCGACTACAGCCTCCAGCTCTGGACCGTCTCTGAATTGTAGGGTCTCAATGATGATCTATCTAACCCTTAGTCTTTCCTTGGCCCCCAAGTGTGGAGCTTCCTCAGCTATCATGTCATCCAACTCATCTGCGATCTCACTGGTGGTGGCCCCCGAGTTATTGTCGACTTGGAGGGATAGGTCGCTTATAAGGACTTGGTCGACCATAACTGTATCTGGATCGACCGTTGTGGAGGGACGTGTCGACTCAGTCATGACTTCGTCAAGTGAGCGATAGGTCTCCTCTACGCAGGTGATCGTAGATAGCTGAGTAGTTTTGGTAACAGATTGGGACAACTTTAAGTATCCTTCAGCAGTTTCAACTTCTAGTTCCCTCTTCTTTCTTTCTCGCAAGACATGATCAAGGTATGCTCGAGTTGTGCCTTGAACACAGCCGACTCCAGTTGGTGTGGGGAATTTAACTCGTTGATGGGGGATTGAGGCCACCATTCCAAGTGCGACCTGGCCAGGAATTCCAAGAATAGCAGCATAATCACTATTCACATCTATGACAATAAATTTTACCTTGGAAATGACCCTGTAAGGATGTTGGCCTAGGTCGACATCTAGCTCGATCTGTCCTTTGGCATCGACCAGGTGGTTGGTGAAGCCTTCCAATCTGCCGTCATACCTTTCAAGCTGCTCATTCGAGAGACCCATCTCCTGGAATGTTTTATAGAATAGAATATCCTTACAGGCCCCCGTGTCGACTAAGAGTCTGCTCTTCGTACATCCATCAATGAGTCCTGGGATGACGAGAACTTGCTCTCTAGCCGCCATATTAGTTGCTAGTTCGTTCGGGTAAAAACTAATCACCTCGTCCCTGATGTTGCTCCTTAGAGGCACATGTGGGGCTTTGCTGAGCTGAAAAATCTTATGCTTGATGGCTGTGTTGCTGGCTTGTTCAGTAATAACGCCTATATTTAATCTAAATTTGCCTTGGTTCACGATGTCCACTGCGGGTCGTTCACCGCACCTTTGTTTGAGGCCTTTTCACATATGCATCGAGCCTTCCCTGATCGACCATCCTCTGAATGATACGCTTCAGGCTCATACAATCCTCCGTAGTATGGCCCGTATCCTTGTGATAATCACAATACTTGGTGTTGTCCCTTCTGAACTTATTTGCTGGGTTCATTGGGGCAGGTGGGCCTAGCTCGACCGTGTTCATAATTTCAGTTCGACTCACCGCTAGGGGAGTGAATGCCTCGGGAACTTTCTCAGTCGCCCTGGTTCTGTTCTTGCCATTTTTATTATTTCCCCCGTTCTTGGCTGATTCCTTCTTATCATCAGCGACCTCAGTTTTGGGGACCTTCCCATTCTTCTTTTCTTTTCTCTCCTTGGCCAATGCCACATTGTAGGCCTTCTCGAACAACTCTTGCCGATTTGTAACTATTCGAACTGTTAGCTCATAGTCCATATCTGCCGAGGAAATTCCACTCCTGAAACAGTTGATCAACTCTCTCTCTGTGAGCTCCTCGTCGATCTTGTCGACCATCTCCTTAAACTTGGTGTAGTAGCTCATCGAGCTTTCATTTTTCCCTTGCACCAAGTTGTTTAGATCGGTGACTGTCATCTTACGAGCTCCTGCAGTCGAGAAGCGATCCAAAAATTTTGTTCTCATATAAGTCCAGGTCGAGATGCACCCTAATGCCAAGCCATTGAACCACGTCAGAGCTGCCCCAGTGAGGGTGCTGATGAGCGCCTTGCACATCATGTCGTCCTCATTGGAGACAAAGCACATTGTTGCCTCTAGGTGCTGTATGTGGCTCTTGACATTGGTTGCACCCGAATATTTCTCCAGTAGAGGCAATCTGAAACCGGGAGGAGTTCGACGGTCAATCAACTCCTTGGATAAGGGACGAAGAGCGAAATCCACTCGTTCGTTCTTTCTGGTATTACTTTTCTTTTCAGCTTCCCACTGCTCAAACTTCTTCTTCCATAGCAGCCACTCTCTAGCATCAGGTATGTCGTCTCTAGCAGGGGGGACATCATTTGACCTTTGACCCTCACTTCTAGGAGGAGTTATCTGCTTGCTTCTCCTATCCCTGTGGGAGGGCGACCTTACTGACCGAATTGGCGACCTGCGCCTGTCATCTCTGGGTGGCGACCTGCGCTTATCATCTCTGGGTGGCGACTGTAGCGTTGTGAGAAAATTTCATCTTTTCATCTTTTTGAGTCGCCACCTATATTATTCGTTTGGAAACATAGGAAAACCATTTTGAAAGAGATTTGGGTTCGGGGCTTAGGTTATGAAATGGGTAGATTTAGAAGGCATCCATTTCACCCAATCCGGAGATCGGTCTTGCTAAAGAAAAGAGAGGTTTTCAATCTTTAAAATAAATAATTAAAGAAAACAAGTAAACCCTAATCAATTTCTTGATTAGGAATGTCGGATTGTATGCTTCGAGATCGCCTTCATTGACTGAAGGGACTCTAGGCTAATCCTTTTGATGGGATTACACTACTCTAAAATCAATAGAGGGGTTGAGAAGAGAAACGAAAGTTTGAAGGATGATTACCTTTTGAGAAGAGATTCGGACAGAGTTTCGACTCAAGTTTAGAGTCGAACCTTGATTTGGACAGAGCTTCGCCTCGATCCTTGATTTGGATCTTGATGCGGACGGAGCTTCGCCTTGTTCCCTTGATTCGGGCTTCGATGTTTGTTAATCAACAAGGTTGATGAACAAACTTTGAGGTGATTTAGGGTGATTTCGTAGGAACCTTTCGGAGAGGAACCTACAAAATGTGTGTGTTGTGTGAAATTGTCGACCTACAAACACCGGAAGTCATCCGGTATTTATAGGAGGTTGGAGAGGTGAAGGTGGAGAGGGAAATTACCCTAGGAAGGTTCCGGAACTCGGTTCGATTGGATACCCGAATTGATAAGGTTTTATCCAAAAGAGAGTTTGAAACGGAGAAGGAGAGTGATTTACGCACATCTGTCGAGGGGATATCTCGCGCGAGATATGATATCTCGTGCGAGATATCTAGTCTGATGACTATTTTGTCCTCTTCAGTTTATTCCGTTAGTCAGTTAGGTCCAAAACTAACGAGGTTAGTTAGAAACTTAACGAAACATGACGAAACTGATATGCTTTCATCAAAACAAAAAAGAGAGATGGAGAGTAGTGTAATCATGTAATTATGAGTTCAGAATGGGGTGTCTGCAGAGCCCCTCGGCGACGAGTCTTATGAAACAAGAAGTGTCGTCGATAGAAAAGACATCATTCTGAACCTTGGGATGGTCGTGCCGCACGGCTGCCTATGTATCTCTATCGGAGAATCAGATCAAAACGTAGTTCGACTCCAAAACACGAAAAGGTTGCTTTAGGTATTTTGAAAATCATTTTTTTTGAAAATCGAGGAGATTTTATTTTTGAAAAGGCAAATCCATAATGAGGAATTAAATCATGACCCAATTCTGAATATACCTGTTTGTCTGAAGATTCGCCTGTTTGGGCTCCGAACCTGCGGGGAAAGATGTTAGAAGACAAAGGTTTACCTGTCCGGTCCTTTGCGTCCTGTTGGTTTGTCTTTTGAGACTGGAGTGGGGTGACGATCCTGGCGATTCGGGACTGAGCTTTTGTTGAGGTGACGATCCTGGCGATTCAAGATCGGGCTTTTCGTTGAGGTAAGTATTTGACATACTGACCCTAGATGCTTGACACACCTATTTGGTGACGATCTTGGTGATTCAAGACCGAGCTTTTGTTGAGTAGTACTCGACATACTACTTGTAGATGCTTGACACACCTACTTGGTGACGATCCACCTGTTTGGGCGTTGAATCAGGCTTTTGATAAGGTAAGTATTCGACATACTGACCCTAGATGCTTGACGCATCTTAGATGTTTGACACACCTAACTGTTGACGATCCACCTGTTTGGGCGTTGAATCGGGCTTTTGATAAGGTAAGTATTTGACATACTGACCCTAGATGCTTGACGCATCTTAGATGTTTGACACACCTAACTGTTGACGATCCACCTGTTTGGGCGTTGAATCGGGCTTTTGATAAGGTAAGTATTCGACATACTGACCCTAGATGCTTGACGCATCTTAGATGTTTGACACACCTAACTGTTGACGATCCACCTGTTTGGGCGTTGAATCGGGCTTTTTGTTGGAATATGCTTGACGCATGGCACTTGACGTGATGGATGCTTGACGCGATGGTTGCTTGACGCGATGGTTGCTTGACGCGATGATTGCTTGACGCAATGGTTGCTTGACGCTATGGTTGCTTGACGCAATGGATGCTTGACGCTTTAAGAGATGCTCGACGCACTTAATTTGGATGCATTGGTAGATGGTAAGCGAAATTCAAACACTCAACATGTTTGATCTAATTCTCGAAAGTAGGCACTTGACGTGCCTTACGCATTTTAATTCCTTCAAGAGGGTTAGTGAAAGCATTTGCATACATTCACTTAAGAATTTGTTTGTTCAAGACGATCAATGTGCACTCGACTCCAAGAATCAGCGGGGAGAATGAGTTTTGTTATGTGAGAATTGAAAATTGTTTGTGATTTAGATTTTGGTTTTGAAGACCAACTCGTGAGGTTCATCTAAAGATCGAATGAGACAATCGTCTAATAGGATTCCGTTGAGATAACCCAAGTTCAACACTAAGGTTCAGGATACTTCAAGGATTTTTCGTTGTCGTAGGACTTTTTCGTCGTCAAGCCCCTAAGTTTTTCGTGTGATGATCATTGACTGAACAAGGTTCAAACCACTCCAATGGCTTTATGTTGCCCAATCCAAAGCACGCATTTTCCAAGGCTTCTCTTGACACCAAGCCCCAAGACTTCTTGTATGTTGTAGATGACTTCGTGAACAGGCTTGTGAGACTGCGTGAATCGAAGAAGGATCCCCTCCTTTTTCCCTTTGATTTTTTTTTTTGTGACGCACCCTGGTTTTTGCCTAGACTGCCCTTTCGGGTTTTCAATCTAGCGGGCATCTCTTTTGCGTCTTTTGTTTTTGTGCTCTAACTTTTGCCTAGGCCGCTCTTTACGAGTTTTCAACCTAGCGAGCATTTTTTTTTTTGAAAAGTATGTTTATTCGAAGAGAACTCAGTTGGAAGAATCTCATTAAGGAGAAAGATGAGATCTCAAGTTTAGTTGAGGAGAGACGGACTATATTTTTTTTTTTTTTTGGAAGATGATCCAAGTATTGACTCTTTTGGGGAGTTTATTCTCTAATGATGAGAGTGAGAAACGAAGAGGAAAGCCCTTAATGCAGATTTGATTACTCTCGAGAGTTTGAGTAGGGATTGACTGGGGGAGGAAAGGTTAGGAAGCCCCAGTTTTGATGCTTGGATTTCAAGAGTGTGTATGAGAATGGCTGAGAGAAAGCCCCTAGACTCAACAAAGAACGCTATATGGCTCAAAGGACTAGAAAAGTTGTTCTACTTTTAATGGACCTTGTATCATCTAGAAATTTCTTAACGAATTTGAAAGAGAAAGACAATCATTAGCATGAATTAAGGCTAAACATTTCTCTTTATGGATTGATGTTGAAAGTCTTCTTCATTTGCGTTGCCATTCGGGCTTCATTGTAAGAGAATGTTGAGGGATCCTCTTTTCTTCATTGATATTACTTGACTCTTCTTCTTTGCGGGAGAGTCCTTCTTGCCTTTGTTGAAATTTCATCCTTGTTGTGGGGCGATGAAGGCTTGAGAGTTTTTTTCTCTTTTTTTTTTTTTGATGCTCTATTTTTGCCTAGGAGGAATTGAGGAGTTTCGACCTAGCGAGATTTTTATTTATTTTTGTACTCTCAAAGCCTTGAATTGAGTAGCCCCACTCTTCTTGGGATGAATGTTGACAGCAGCGCCTTTGGCTTCCTTCGTTTGTTGATCTTCGACTTTCAACATGAGTAATGTTTAGCCTTAAGCCTTCTAAGGATAGTTTTCATTTCAAACTTGTTTAGATGTTTCTATTTTTCGTGATGATTTAAGGAATGAGTGTCCACTATTCAGCATGGATCAAATGATACTCATAAAGAAAAACAACTCTTGGGAAAGTGTTTAGGATAAATAGATAACTTTTATTGATAAGGAAATTTGAAACAGACTCGATAGTTCACTTGACACAAACTAGAGAGGATAGAGATGGACTAGAATGACAGAATGACTCTTCGAGAACATACTAGAAAATTTACCTAATCTATATTTTTTTTTCTCTTCTCTTCTTTTTTATTTCAAAGGAAAAAGGGAGAGGACAATCGGAGCCCCAAGGTGGTGATGCTTCAGTTGATCTTGCCGGCTTCATACAAGTCTTGGATTACATCCTTCAGATGATGGCAGTCATTGGTGTCATGGCCACTATAGTTGTGAAATTTACAAAACAAGTAGGGATCATGATCAAGACGAGAGCTTTTTCCAAGAGAATTTCCTTCTCTAGGCTTAATTTTTCCTTCTTCTACAAGGATGTCAAAGAGACCTTCTTGGGTAATTCCTTCGAGTTGGACATATCGTCTATCTTTTCGCTTTCTTTCCGGATGGGGAGCAACAAATGACTTAGGATTGGTGAATCTACTAAGGTCATGGAGCCTTTCTTGGTTGGATTCCTCAAAGTGAGCATGATCTCCATATTTTCCTCCCTTGTCGT
The DNA here is from genome assembly GCA_022495995.1 of Adenophora triphylla var. japonica. Classification (NCBI taxonomy): domain Eukaryota; kingdom Viridiplantae; phylum Streptophyta; class Magnoliopsida; order Asterales; family Campanulaceae; genus Adenophora; species Adenophora triphylla. The sequence goes on from JAFEMH010005737.1 coordinate 84,889, forward strand.
GTCGGGACCTTTCCTTGTTGAGTTCGACCATTTTGTGAAGTATCTTGATCTTTTCTTCATAGTACTTCTGTTGTGCATGCATGTAGGCTAGACATTCATCCTCGATTTGGGCCCTTAATTCGACTTCCACTCGGGCTCTTATGTTGGACTCCATTTGGGAACACACATCAATGATACATGCCTTAATGATTGACTCAACCTCTTTATGCTCACGCTCCTTGCTTTGAGTGTGCTTGTCTCTTGGATCCGTGGTCTCCATGATTTCTAGCTTGTTGAGTTTTGTCTCGAGGGTGGCAATTTGTTGAATATGAGCCATTTTTTCTTGCTCGAGATGGTTCTTGAGAGTCTTGATTTCTTCGGATGTGAATTCTACGACTTGCTTATCCTCTTTGGGGGTGCCACTTGCATAGAGAGTAGACGGAGTAGTTGCCATTGGAGAGGTAAGAGAGCTTGACGACCTTAGAGATGGACTAGAGATATCCCAACGAAACGCCTTTTCGAATATTAGCCCCAAACGATCCTAGATGGATGGAAAGGATGATGGTTAAAATTACCTCACGAGTGATTTTTTTTTTTGAAGTTTTATTTTTATTAGAGACGGAGTTTTGACTCAAGGAGGGAGCGCACATCGATTATCAATCACAAACACGAAATCTGCAAATAATATCTCGCGCGAGACGAAGTAATATCGCACGAGATAACCATCCGGAAAGATGGATTTTTCCTCATTTTATTTCCTAGATTCATGGTCGGACGGACGAAGATCCGTTTTCTATCTAGCATCCTAGGTAAATCTTACAGGTATACGTAATTCAAACCAAACCTAGGGACTCGGTAATTAACCATTCTTTGTAAAATAAAGCCACGTAAAATTGACCGGAAGGATTTTTTTTCTTTAAAGGGACTTCCAAAAGGGTCATTCCGAAGGGACGTTTCCGAAGGGACTTTTTCTTTTTCCGAAGGGACATTTCCGAATCCTTTCTCGATAGTCAATTTTACATTAACTTTATTTTGGTCAAAGACAAGAAAGATTATCAAGTCAAAACCGACCGATCACGGAGTGTTCTTAGAAAGACAATCTACATGAAAATGTGGCGATGCAGGGTTGAAAGGCTAGGCTCCCCGCGATATGACAATCTAGGTGGATTGAATACGCGGAGTGGGATGATCCAACTTTGGAGAGACCGGCGACTAGGTGGTTACCGTCATCCGTCCTTAGTGTGGGTCCCGGGTTAATCGGGGTATGCGGTCAATGACGGATATAGCATGAGTGCGCGTGTGTGAGAGTCAATCTAGGTGATAGAGTAAAATAGAGATTTTTTTTTTGAAAAATCAAAAGGAAAACAGATAATGGCCGCACCAAGTGGTTGCCTACGTTTCTCCCAAATTAGGAAGACTCAGGCCGTCGTAGTTCCACATAAAGAGAGATAAAGAGAGATAAATAATTCAATTTACAACTCCCGAATCCCCAATGGACCGGACTTTAGTTAAATAAAACCCAATCGCACGCAGTTCATAAATAATAATCAATTATTTAAATGAAATAAAGATTCGAGTTCTACACCTTAAGGGAGGCCTTAAGATGTGGGAACTCTGCAGATAATGAATTCTGGGATCTCCCTTGCGTGTTCGACCCTCGTCTTTGGACCACGGGATGAACAGGAGAAACCAGAAAGCAACCAGATTGCCGAGGAGATATCTCGCGCGAGATATGATATCTCGTGCGAGATATGCCTGATCTGGGAAAAAATTGAATTTTTTTTTTTTTTGAAAACCTCTCTTTTAATTTTGACGCAAGTTTAAGCCTCTTAATTTTAAGTCCCCAGCAGAGTCGCCACTGTAGCGTTGTGAGAAAATTTCATCTTTTCATCTTTTTGAGTCGCCACCTATATTATTCGTTTGGAAACATAGGAAAACCATTTTGAAAGAGATTTGGGTTCGGGGCTTAGGTTATGAAATGTGTAGGTTTAGAAGGCATCCATTTCACCCAATCCGGAGATCGGTCTTGCTAAAGAAAAGAGAGGTTTTCAATCTTTAAAATAAATAATTAAAGAAAACAAGTAAACCCTAATCAATTTCTTGATTAGGAATGTCGGATTGTATGCTTCGAGATCGCCTTCATTGACTGAAGGGACTCTAGGCTAATCCTTTTGATGGGATTACACTACTCTAAAATCAATAGAGGGGTTGAGAAGAGAAACGAAAGTTTGAAGGATGATTACCTTTTGAGAAGAGATTCGGACAGAGTTTCGACTCAAGTTTAGAGTCGAACCTTGATTTGGACAGAGCTTCGCCTCGATCCTTGATTTGGATCTTGATGCGGACGGAGCTTCGCCTTGTTCCCTTGATTCGGGCTTCGATGTTTGTTAATCAACAAGGTTGATGAACAAACTTTGAGGTGATTTAGGGTGATTTCGTAGGAACCTTTCAGGGAGAGGAACCTACAAAATGTGTGTGTTGTGTGAAATTGTCGACCTCTGAAACCTTTGGAAGTCATCCAGATTTATAGGAGGTTGGAGAGGTGAAGGTGGAGAGGGAAATTACCCTAGGAAGGTTCCGTAACTCGGTTCGATTGGATACCCGAATTGATAAGGTTTTATCCAAAGAGAGTTTGAAACGGAGAAGGAGAGTGATTTACGCACATCTGTCGAGGGGATATCTCGCGCGAGATATGATATCTCGTGCGAGATATCTAGTCTGATGACTATTTTGTCCTCTTCAGTTTATTCCGTTAGTCAGTTAGGTCCAAAACTAACGAGGTTAGTTAGAAACTTAACGAAACATGACGAAACTGATATGCTTTCATCAAAACATAAAAGAGAGATGAAGAGTAGTGTAATCATGTAATTATGAGTTCAGAATGGGGTGTCTACAGCGACCTGCGCCTACCCTCTCTTATAGGCGACCTGCACCCATTCCTTTCCCTATGGGACTGCGACCTTTGTGTCCTGGCAAGCGAACCACGCAAGCTTCGATTAGCATCTAGCTGTGTTCTCAGGTCTGACTGGGCTTCCTGCTCTCTATTCCTGTTTAGGCTGGCCCTCAGGTCATCACTTGGAACGTGAATAGGGGACGAGGGTCGCTGCACTATCCTGTTCTCAACATTCTGTCCCGCGGTTTCATTCGGCCTAGTACTCCTAGCACGTTGCCTGTTAGAAACTTGGGAGGGAGCCACCCTCTCTGACCTTCTATCAGCCTGCTCTGCCTCCTCCATTGCTATTAATTCGGCTAGAATTTGAGCTCGCTCCAGCAGCATCTCCTTTCTGCTCAGGGGATTGGATGAGGGACCTGCCATATTTCCAGCATTCATTTGCCCCGTTTGACGCTTTGGGGGAGGTGGAGCTCCTTGCCCCTCCATAGGACGCTTGTCTCTCCTCCCATCTGGCAATCCTCTGCCATCAGCAACACATGAAAATGAGGACTATCAAATGTACATTTATCATCACTTCCCCAATATCACTTGAAAATGTGTGAATCTCCGTTCATTTTTAACCCTATATTACAAAATCAAATTGTTAAAACATTAAAAAATCTAATTTTAACATTAATTTATATACAGTGCTAACTCTATATATAAAAACAAGTACTCCCTCCGTCCCGCTTATTACTTCACCATTTTGGCTCCGGCGCGCAAATTAAGGTGGAGAAAATGTTGTGAGTGTAATTTGAAAATAGGAGAGAGAATGAGTGGAGGGAATAGTAAATTATAATGGTGTTGTGAGTATTAAAATAATGTAGGAGAGAGAATGAGTGGAGGGAATAGTAAAGATTCCTTTGCCAAAAAAGGAAAGGTGAAGCTTTCAATGGGACACCCAAAATGGCAAAAAGTGAAGTTATCAGCGGGACGGAGGGAGTATATAGAATGATTGAAATGTTGAAGATTTAAATTGATTTGTACTATTTACTAATTATGAAGTTGAAAGAGCTAAAAATTGAATTTTTTTCAAACCTCTCCTCCCTTTCTCTCTATTCTCAACAATTATTTATTTAGAGTTCGTAAAAAATCTGCCCCCAACCTTATTTAGAATTACTAAATTTGCTTTAACTCGTCATTACATTTAGTGATTTCATAATTTAATAAATCCATTTTAATACATGATAAATTGACTGGAAAAAATAATTGAACTTGCCAAACCATTTGGCGAGTTTCAATGGACAAAAGACAAAATAGCTATACCATTTATCGAGTTTCAAAAAAATGAAAATTTTGGCAAATAATTTGGAAGAATTGTTATTTTGAGAATTGTATTTTTAAAAATAAATATTTTCATAAAAAATTCCTCTGGCAGCAGCGGTGCAAAAGTGCTCCTTACAAGTGGTAGGCACAATAAAAGTGGCATTCATTTGACCAAGCCCCACTTGTAGGACTTAGTGCATTCTCCCTGGTTCACAATGATCCAAATTTGGAATGGATTCAGTTCAACCCGTATATCAGTTAGCTATAAGCTATATTATTGATTTAATTTTATTTTATTTTGTGAAAAAATTAATGATCTATATTAAAGCTTGGTAAATACTCCCTCCGTCCCAGGAATTTAAAGACTTTTGGGTTTTGCACGGGAATTAAGGAGGAATTATTATATTGAAAGTGTTGTGAGTGTGAAAATAAAATAGGAGAGAGAATGAGTGGAGAGAATAGTAAATTATAATGGTGATATGAGTATTAAAATAATATAGGAGAGAGAATGAGTGGAGGGAATAGTAAAGATTCCTTTCCATTTTAGGAAAGTATATATTATTGTGGGACGCCCAAAAAGGAAAGTTTATATATTATCATGGGACGGAGGGTGGTATTTGATTTTATTAATTGAAATGGGGGTAAATGAAAATTTTAGTCTTAATGAAAAATCAAACAAATATAGTATCATGTATAATTGGCACCCGGCCTAAATCCGTATCAACCTATCCCTTTGTCTGAAAAAAATTACTCATATCCAAAATTGTTGCTTTGATGTATGTGGTGTCGGCAAAATAAAAGTGACATTAGTTTGACCAAGCCCCATGTTTTTACTCGTTTTAAAACATTAGCCACTCTTTCATTCTTTGAGGTTAATTGGGTTATAATCTTATTATGTTTGGTATAGAAAGATCTTAGAGATAAATTAATGACACTTCCTTCGTTTCAAATATAAGACATTTTATATTAATTTTTTTCCACACATATTAAAATAAGTGTAATTGTAGTATTGATGATCCTATTTGTCTTATATTTTTAGCTTTCTAATTCATGTTGTTAGACTTTTTGAACTAAGTTGTGACTTTTGAATTACCTTTTTTTTTTTTTTTTTTTGCATCTTTTTTACACGGCATTAAATATATCAATACGAGAGAATGGAATAAGTAATGAATGGATAATTAATGTGTATAAATAAAAGAGAAAAATAGCTAAAAATAACTTATATTTTAAAACAAATTTGAAAAATCTAAATAATTTATATTTTGAATCGGAGGGAGTAATTACTTAAAAATGACAATAAATCGGATTTGAGGTGAATTAGGCTTTCAGAAATCCTATCTATCTGAACAGTATAAACCGAGATACTAATACGCTGTGGGCATGGATCGGACCAAGTGGACTGGGCCGTAAACATAATCCATCAAATATCAAGTTACGAAGTAATACATGCGCTTCCTCGTCTTCGTACCTCGGCATCAACTAAGGCCGGTCTAGGCCAGCAAGCAATTATAGACAGCCCAACTCAAAAAGGCCGAGGAGACCCTCCTCGTAGGCCGAGATCCTCTCCCTTGAGGACGAGGTGCCCCCATCGGTCTTAATATTGACACTACGGGCTCCTCTTATTTCTCCTTCCCTTCCCGGCTCATCATGGACCTAGATGGCCATGAATGACGAGGAGAGGAATATTTGCACATCGACATATCTTCATATGACGAGGAAAGGAATTCATTCATCTCCGCCTTTCTGCATATGACGAGATAAGGAATTTGTGCATCTCGACTTTCCGACAGAGCAGTCATTGATATCCTATTCAAACAAGGATTAAGCAGTTATAATCCAATCAGGATTGTACCTTCCTACATCAATTCAACTCAAATAAGGACTTTCTAACAGATATAATCCTCCTAGGATTATACCTTATCCATTCACAGTCCAAGTTCAACATGGATTCTACCAATTCATCATTATAAATATAAGCCATAATTTTCATATTCTGATACGTTACTTTTATTATTCGAAACTCTGTCAAATTAGTTTCTCTCTCTACAAATCGTGAACTTAGTCTCACGCCGAAGGGTCTTTGCCGGTGAAGTTTCGACTTAATTTACGTATTTTGTCTTATTTTCAAACTAAGCAATTACCGAAGCACAACCGATCACTTAAATTTGAGCTGATTCGACATTTTGATATCAGTATCATTAAAACCGACAACACATACATTTTATAACTAATTACGAGAGATATTTTAAAGGGACCATTAATGTAAAGTAAATGCCAAAAGGAGTCAACATTTTGGAGATTCTGTGTATTGTTTGTTTTCTTCTCCCGTAAAAAGTCTTGTAGATCTCAATCTCAACTGTCAAGTCAAAAAATAAACAAATGACAGCTCAGCTGGTCTACTCGTGTTGACTTCAACTATAGGATTTCTTTTTTCTTTCATATGGCCAACGTTGGAAAAAAAAAACATGTTGAAATTGTATTTGCGGCTCTAGAATCAACAACAACAAGGAAAGTCGGTAGAGCCGTCAAGTTGGGACGGTCTCGTCGCGACGTCTCGTCTCGCTATATAAATGAAACAGATTGAGATGGAATAGTTCCGTCCCGTTTCGTTTTATCCCGTCTCGCCCCGTTTCTATCGCGGGACAACATAGTGCGATCCTGCCCATCCCGTCCCGTCCCACAACGTTCAAGTGTAAAAGCTTGTTGTTGCTGATGACTGATGAGGCCCTTGGCCTTGCCTTGCCTGGCCTTGGCTCTGTCTTGGCCATGACTTATCCCACATTGAAACAAAAAGAAAGAAAATTGTGTCTTAGCCGTGACTTATCCCACATTGAAACAAAAAGAAAGAAAATTGTGCCTTGGCCTTGGCTCGGCCTTGGCCTTGGCCGTGGCCTTGAAGGTTATTATCCCACATTGAAACAAAAAGAAAGTTAAATGTGGTTTGTGGCTATATATATGAGGAGGCTGAAGCTGGGGTTTCAAGCATAAATGGGCCTTGGCGCCTAGTCAACGCCTAATCCCTTCTAGTCAACGGGTCCCGGATTGTCCCGCATCCCGCAGTAGATTTGGAACGGGACGGAGTATTTTAGTCTCATCCCGTCTTGTCCCTTTTTATTTGCGGGATAACTTATTTTCATCCCGTCCCATTCCTTTTTCCGGTATTGACGGCTCTAAAAGTCGACCCCTTCCACGGGAACTCCACCAAATACCCAAAAAATTATTTTAGTATATTTTTTTATTTGATTATATATTTTAAATAATAATTCACAAATCAACTTAAAATAACGAACAAATTTTTAAACATATACTCCCCTAAGTTCCACGTGAGTGAAGATTTTTTTTTTTTTTTTCCGTCCATCCCACCCACGTGAGTTAATACTATCTAAAATGACAAAATTTTTACACTATTTCTCGCACTCATTCTGTTTCAAACCTTATTTTTATACTAACGACATCAATCAATTTAATATTTTTTTCACCCATTTTTTCTTCTAATTTAATTTTTCATACTTATAAACACGTACTCCACTATTTCTCTCTTACACTTTTTCTTAATTCTTATGCCATAATTTTTGATATTCACTCACGTGAAATGGAGGGGGTATTTTGTCTAACCATTTGCTAATTTCTAACCCACAATTGTCTTTTTATTTTAGTAGTTTACTTGAAAATAGTAGCCTGAACGGTATAAACCGAGATACGAATATGGGTTTGCCCGAGCTGGGCCCAAATGGATTGGGCCATAAACATAATACCACGCACAAGTATCAGGGCCGAGGAAGACTTTCCTCGTATGACAAGGATCATCCACTTCGACATTATATCGTCATGTTTGAACCGTCATATCCCGAGATGTCATAAGTGACGAGGAGGGAAAAGTTCTTACCTCGATATATCCTCAAGTGACGAGGAAACAAAATCATTTACCCCGGCATATCTACGTGTCTGGTATTCACCAAATGACGAGGAAGCAGAATCATTCACCTCGGCCTATTTTGCTAAGGCCAAGGTAAAACATTTATGTTCCTCGGCGTTCCGGCTAGCAGATTACACAGTCCTTATTCAACAAGGATTATACATTCATGATCCAATCAGGATTGTAATCAACTACACCAAACCAAGTCAAACAATGACTCTTTATCAGATATAATTCTTTCAGGATTATATCTTATCTCTATACAAGTTCACTTCAACATGGATTCTATCAATCCATCCCTATATATACAAGCCCCATGGCTCATAATTGGGTACGTTACTTTTTACATTGGGGAAACTCTGTCAATTTGTTTTCTCACATACAAACCGTGAACTTACTCTCACGCCGGAGGGCCTTTAGCCGGATCCGCCCCGGCTTAGTTTACGTGTTTTCTCTTATTTTCAGGCCTTGCAATCACCGGAGCATTCATCGCTTGGATTTGGGCTGATTTGACGATTTTGGCATCATCGGTGGTTCCATTGCGGAAATCGATTCAAACACCCTTTGTTTGGCACAGGAAAACGCTCGCTAAAAGCCAAATTTCTTGCCGGAATTTTTCTGCGATTGAACGAAATTTACGGATTGTCCGGGTCTACGTTCTAATTACCGCCGGATTCTGCAAAAATTCGGCCGGAATCTGCCTGTTCGCGTCTGAAGCGAATTTTCTGGCCTGAAATTTTTGTGTTGGAAAAATCGCAACCGGCTGTTTGTTTGTGGTCAAAATTTGCCCTAATTTTGGCCAGAAATTTGGATCTATTGGAAATTGTGATTTTTGGAAAATTTGCACTTGGTAATTTGCTGTTGACTTACAATGGACGGACAGTTTACGAGTGTTACGGCTGAGGACCCTACCCAAGTGAATGGGGGGAACACTGGAGCCGAGGAGATGCCTCCTCCTCCTCCTCAACCTCAGCCAGATGCCCCTCCTCCCCTCTCCATGACCCTTCGTTCCAAGGGTCAGGCGAATGCCGAGGGAGAAGGCGCTGAGCTTCCTCGTCCCACTCGTGCTCGCGGAAAGCAAGTGGGAAGGAAGAAAACAAAGAATGCCAATGCCGGTCAAGCAGGAGGAAGTCAACCCATTGACCGACGCTCTTTGTTACATAAGCAAATGGAGACATTGCAAAGGATGTATGAAACACAGGCTGCTCTTTTGCAATTGGACCCAGAGCATTCCATGGCTGAATTCATCAGGCCATCCGTGGGCAACCCCCTAGAAAGGGAACAAGGTGAGCAACGAGCTCCTCTCCTCAAGACCGCTGAACTACCACCTCGGGAACCTACCCGTCCTCGGCATGACAGTAAGAAGAGGGATCAGGTAGTTGACTTGAGAAGCCAATTGACTCCCAGGGAAGAGGAGGTGAACTCAAGGGACCTAAGGACAAGGCTCAGTCTGAACAGGCGAATGTCACCACCTCGTCTAGTCATAGCACCCCGGCGTCCAGATTCCCCTCGTCCTCGTCGATCCCGCCATGATTCTCCTCTTCCTCGGCATCGTCGGGATTCTCCCCGTCCCCGTGTTCGTGAATTTGCTAGGCCAAGGACCCCGAAACCATACAGAATGATACTTGGTGGCCAAGACCTGGAATTGAAGCGTGATAAGGTCCCTTCCAAACGGGACAGCCACCGACATGACGCGGAGCACAGTAGGGTGAATGATCGCCCCAAGGATAAATCCATCAGAAGCTCCCAACGAAGCACCCGCTCAAGCAGCGACAAGGGGGTGGAAACCAAGCAATGGGAGCTGTTGAAGCAAAGACTGGATGACATGGAGATGGGAAAGAAGTTCAATGATGATGACTATGACTGGGCAACTCGTCCTTTCTCCTTGGGGATAACTTCGGCTCCACCTAATCCTCACCTCAAGCTCCCTAATTTCGAGAAGTACAATGGCACTACTGATGCAAAAGACCACGTACAAGGTTTTGAACAAACTATGAATCTCCTCACCACTGCTGATGACTTGCTCTATAAAACTTTCGCGAGCACCTTCTCCGAAACAGCTTTGACCTGGTTCCGTGAGCTTAAAAGAGGAAGCATCGATTGCTGGAGAGGCATGAGAAGAATGTTCTTGGACCACTTTGCCACCGCTGGTAAGAGGAAGATGAGGCTGGCCGACTTGGCCAACATCGAGCAAGGAAAGGGAGAAACCACCCTCAGCTATTATAATCGGTTCCGGAAAATGGCAGACCAGGTTGAAGAGAGCCTCACTGATAGGGAGGTCATTGTTTGTTTCAACTCTGGCTTAAAATCTGGTCCCCTCGTTTACGAACTTTCAGCCCGGGAACCTCAGACAAAGTCCGAACTATACAAGGTGGCTTATGCCATTTCCATGGCTGAAGATAAAACAAAGAAAAGGGGAGGCGACAAGACGGAAACCGAAACGACGGGTACTCGCCAGAATGACAATGGGAATAGCAAGGGTTCCAAGGGGAAAAATAGAACAAGAAGCACTGAGAAGCTTGAATTCACCCCTCTTACAAAATCCATCTCTGAAATCATGCAGCTAGTAAACCTTCCTCCACCCCGTCCGCTGACTGACAAGCTAAAATTCCCTCGTAACATGAGCAAATACTGTGATTTTCACAAAGACCACGGGCACACCACTGATGGCTGTTGGGCCCTCAAGAAAATAATCCAAAAATGGGTCGACGAGGGAAAGTTAGATCGTTATGTCATGAAAAAAGACAACAAGCGGAAGCGGAAGGAAGAGGAAAGTGAAGATGACGACAAAAGCGAGGATGAAGACCGCAGGCCCCCTAGGGCCAAGTTACATGTGATACGGGAAGAGGTAACTTCTACCAGAAAACTAAGGGACCAGATCCACGAGATGAGCAAAGTATACCATGTTCCTGCTTGGATTCATAAAGCAGAAGAGGTCATTAGTTTCTCTCCTAATGAGTTGCTGGAAGCCGAGCAGCTCGTGAACAACCCTTGGTGATAAAGGGCCGAATTGACAATGTTGAATCCGAAAGACTCCTTGTTGACACGGGGGCCTCCCGTGACATCCTATATTATTCAGCCTTCCAACTGATGGGCTTGAAAGACACCATGCTGGAGCCTTATCATGGAAGGCTAGAAGGATTCACCAATCACAAGGTTGGAGCCAAGGGAACTGTGGAGCTGGAACTTGAAGTCGGTGATCATCCCTTCCTAGCCAAAGCCACAGTCAATTTCGTAGTCATGGATTTGACTAGTGATTACCATGCGATCATAGGCATTCCAAGTCAAGCTAAACTTGGGATGGTGGCCTCACTTCCCCACCAACGAGTTAAATTCCCCACTCGTGCTGGGATTGGATGTGTGAGGGCAACCCCCAAAGACTTCTTGGAACATGTCGTGAAGAGCAGAAAGAAATCCAAAAGTGTGGAGATAGATACCCCCGAGGAAAATATCAAGGTCTCAAAGTCTCAGAAAACCACCGAAACTAGCTCCAGAATGAGCTATATTCGTGAGGTGCTTGACGATGAGGACGAACCTATGGTCCTAGAAATTGCAGATGACCAAGGCATAGTCCTACCTGTACCTGTGGAAGAGCCTATGGTCCAAGAAATTGCAGATGACCTAGGCATAGTTCCGCCCGTATCCGAGGAAGACCCTGTTCTCTTCAACGGCCAGAACTCGGGGGCCAACCACGACCTAGGGAAGGTCAGTCTCCCCGATGTTGATAAACTTATGGAGGAAGAGGGCCTCAACGTGAACGACAATGAAGGGAGAAGAATTAGAGAGATCATTATCGAGTCTCTAGAATTCCGTGACGGTCCTGAAATGAAACCTGTAGATGAAACTGGAAGAGGTAGTCATCAATCCTGACTATCCTGAACAAAAATCAAGCTCGGGGGCCAACTATCTCCGTAAGAGAAAGAAAAAATCATCTCCCTCTTGAAAAACGATCTTGACGTCTTTGCTTGGAAAGTCGAAGACATGAGGGGGATCAATGAAGAGGTAGCCCTCCACCGCCTGGAAGTTGATCCTTTAGCAAAGACTATCTCCCAGACAAGGAGAAATTTTGCAAGGGACAAGGAGGAAGCTATAAAAGAAGAGGTGCAGAAATTACTTAGCGCCAGAATAATTCGTGAAGTCAAGTACCCCGTTTGGTTGGCCAATGTAGTTATGGTGAAGAAGCAAAATGGGAAATGGCGTATGTGCATAGACTTTACTGATCTAAACAAGGCCTGCCCCAAGGACAGCTATCCTCTCCCTAGAATTGACAAGTTGGTTGATTCCATTGCTGGACATCAAACTCTCAGCTTCCTAGATGCCTATTCAGGCTATCATCAGATAAAAATGGCGAAGAGGACATTGAGAAGACGGCCTTCCAAACACCTAGGGGAAATTACTGTTACATCATGATGCCTTTTGGGCTCAAGAACGCGGGTGCTACATACCAACGGATGGTGAATCGAGTTTTTGCAAGCCAATTAGGTCGCAACATGGAAGCTTATATTGATAACATGGTCATAAAGACCAATGAAGGCAGTCACGTTCCCGACCTGGAAGAGACAATTCACAACCTCCGAGCTAACAACATGAAGCTGAACCCAAGCAAGTGCGTGTTCGGAGTAACGGCTGGAAAATTCCTAGGCTTCATGGTATCACAAAGGGGAATACAGGCCAACCCGGAAAAAATTAAGGCGCTCATGGACATGAAGGAACCTACCACGATCAAGGAGGTTCAAAGACTAAATGGAAGAATAGCGGCCCTTGGACGATTTATCGCCAAATCTGCCGAAAAGTCACTGCCCTTCTTCAAGGTATTGAAGGGTACCCCGAATGCTCTGAAGCATTCATCCGGTTGAAGAAGTACTTGGGCTCCTGTGAATGTGTGCCCAAATTTTGTGGATTCACGCGAGTTTGAAGACATCCGAGTTATTTGAAAAACGGAGTCGCCACGCCATTTTGATTACTTCAAAACTTTGAAAAAAAGGTTTTTACTTGGGTTCGGAGGTTAAGTTACCCCTTGGGAAGAATGTTTGGCGTTCACCCAAAGTGCCTTGCCGGAGCAAGTCTCCCAAGATTTCAGTAATCGTGCTTGCTTGCGTGCTTTCTTGTGTGCATGTGTTTGAGAAAAAAGGGGGGAAAATGTCCCAAGTTGTCTTCCGGACGTACAAACCATTTGTTGGTTGTCGCTCGGGATTCCTTGGAATTTTATGTATTTGGGATTATGATCCCGTCCTCATCTTATGACTTGTGATCATCGCATTTTAACCTCGGGACCCTCGGGACTTGCGTGATCGAGAGAATGACTCTCTTTTGGTCAAAGATGAGGTTCTTTAGAAAAGGAGGGTCCTTAGCCCATCAATCCTACGCTTTAAGACGGTCGAGCTCGTATAGAGGCTTTATACTCTTTCTTAAGCGATAATCGGAGATATAGGGTTCAAGGTTATCCCTTTCCAAAGAAATCGTGAACCTTTAATGGAAGGAACGATGTAAAGATAGGATCTTTTACACCGGTCCGTTCCAAGGTTGGGGGATAGGGGAAATGCATGATGAAAAATGACTCTTTAATGAAAAGATGACATTTTTGGTTTTAGCAAATGATGCTTTTTGATTGAAAGAAATGATCTTTATGCAAGTGATGCGTAAAGATAGGATTTTTATGCAAATGATGCATTGGAAAAGGTTTTTGAATGCAAAGGATGCATTTTTATTGAAAAGATTGGATTTTTATGTGCAAATGATGCATAAAAATGACATTTTTATTTGAAAATGGGGGTTTTAGGTGCAAAGGATGCACCTTTATGAAAAAGACTACATTTTTATGACAAATGAGGTCTTAATGCATGCAAAAGGGAAAGGGGGTGATAAAGATGTGATCTTTATAAATAAATGCCAAGTCCCAAGCAAGATATATGAATGCAATGAGCAAGTATATCAATTAAAAGCAAGGTTAGGGCGTGCGAGGTTACCAATTGCTTCCTTTGCTTCTTCGAGACGGAGCTAGGAGGAGAGGCTGGTCTTGGGTCTTCAAGGAGGAGGGAGGTAGCTTCTTGGCCTTCCTTCTTCACCTTCTTGAGCTTGCACCAATATTCTTCACGTCTTGGGAGTGTTTATAAGTGTATTATGTATTTTGTGCCTCTATTGTGTGTCTTGAAATGGGTAGAGGAGGCCTCTATTTATAGGTAATCTGGATAAGGTGAATGAAGCCGTGCGGCTAAGAGCAGCGAGCTAATGCAGCCGTGCGGGCTTATCCTGAATGACTCAGCATTCTAGAACCATGCAAGGTGGCAAATTCTAGAACCCTCCTTCCTAATTAAGAAAAACGTGTTTCTTAATTAGGAAGGATCCCCTTCAGCCCTTATTTAATAAAAAACAGTTCCGGAATGTTTTCGGAGCATTTGGGAAGGTACAGGGAATTACCGGAAAACTTACCGAAATTGTCGGGAAAATTAACAGGAAGGCATGAGCCGATTTGGGTACTTACGAAGCCCCTCGGCAACGTCACTTGCAAGGCAAGTGGGGTTGTCGATAGAAAAGGATCCGATCTGGCGAATGCCGAGACGGATTAGATGACCGAGACGGTCGAGTGGCTGAACCTTTTGGAAGGCTACCTACGTATCCCGGAGGAATCAAGCCTTGATCGTAGTTCGGAATAAGATCTGCTGAGGAAGGGAGAAGAGAAAACCGGGTCTCTTCTTTGGGGAAAATAGAAAATGACCTAGGAGGTCAAGCAATTGATCCTCTTTTGGGGATATGCTAGAAGTGACCAAGGTGGTCTCTATGAGGATTACTTCATCACCGAGGAGCGACGAAGGAACAGGGTGACCGAAGTGGTCGGATGGCTGGACCTTTTATAAAAGGCTACCTACGTATCCGGAGGAATCAAGCCTTGATCGTAGTTCAAGCATCACTAGATAGTTAGGAACGATGTCTAGGATTCTTGAGATTTTGACAATTAATGGAGGCCGTCACACGATTGACAATTCTTGGAGGATGTCACACGATTGACAATTCTTGGAGGATGTCACCTAATTGAAACTAGAGCTTACGTCACTATCGAGTGGATAGAGGTAGCTAGAGTTTGGTGAACTTGAGCATACGTCTCAATCTCTTTCGAATCGAGAGATATGGGTTGCTAAAGTTTGAAAAACTTGAGCATACGTCTCAATCTCTTTCGAATCGGAGATATGGGTTGCCAAAGCTAGAATGATTTAAGCATACGTCTCAATCTCTTTCGAATCGGAGATATGGGTTGCCAATGACTTGAGCATACGTCTCAATCTCTTTCGAATCGTAGATATGGGTTGCCAATGACTTGAGCATACGTCTCAATCTCTTTCGAATCGTAGATATGGGTTGCCAAAGTTTGAATGACTTAAGCATACGTCACTTATTCGCATGACGGAGGTAGCTTAAGTTAAGAAGAACTCGACAATTCGGAGGTTGTCACCTAACGTTATCCCGTTATAACGAAATTAACGGAGGTGACTGGGAATAGAGCTTGATTGCTTATGAGATAAGGGATATCTTCGAAGAGGGTGTTATCTCGGTTAGAGGATAACGAGGATTGGAGGCCCAAGTGGAAAGTCCGAGGGCAAAATCGTAATTTTTGCTCGGAGCGAAAGAGGCCGCCCGGCATGAGAGGAAGGAAAAAGAAGTCGTGCACTGGAAACACGATTTTTACAGATTATTTAAAAGCAGATTTGAACGGGCTATTGGGCATTGTTGCCGCCCCATTCAAAGAGAGAGAGAGAGAGGAGAGAAGAAAGAATTTCGAAATTCTTTGAATTCCCTTGCTTCCCTTGATTTGAGATGGATCCGGCACCAAGACAAGCAAGGAGGAATGTCTCCGCGGCCGCTCAAAGGAAGAGGAAGGAGCTTGTCCGGACGGATAGGAGGTATGACTTTCTCACTCCTCCATCGGAGCTCTATCCGGGAAGGAGGGAGCACAAATCGACGAACCCGCGATCGGTTGGGGTAAGCGTTCTTATTTGGCTCAAATCCGATGATTTTGCTTGATTTTTGAATAATTTAGGGCTTAACCCGAACTTAGGAATTTTCTAGGATTTTCCTAGGATTTTTGAATGATTTTGAGATGCATGAACAACCTATGAGGCTAAGAATATGCATGTGCAATTTATTTGATGAAAATTATGAGAATGACTCACTTTTTTCTCGCAAATGAAGTAAGAATGAGAATTGTCTAAATATGAGACGGAGTTCTTGCCTTGTGCTAGAACTAGGTCAAAATTCTGATTTTCAATGAGAAAACAATGTTTTTGGAAGATAAAAATGATTCATGCATGCCATTTTATTTGAAAAATAATGCTTATGTGCAAAGAATTGTGAAAATTATGATTTTGTGCCTTAGGAAAGCAACGTGCTTAAAATGACGTGTTTCAAATGATGAAAGTCACGTTTTTGATGCAAAAGATGCTAAAAAGACTTGTATGAATGCTTTTCTTTTGAAAAAATATGTGCACTTTTGTGCCTATATGCATGCTTTTGAAATGAGATGAAGGACTGACACTTCTTTTTGATGTGCTTGTCTACAGGAGAACAAGTCTAGGGGACCATCTGAGATAGCAGTGAATCTTTGGCAGAGGATGCCGGATTTTGAGAAGAATGGGGTGAACCCTAAAGAGTTGGTGAGGGCTACCGGTCTGGACGCGTTTGTGGAGGCCATCGGCACGGGAATTCACATCACCTCAAAGAGCAAGGGCACAGTTCGTGCTCTTTACGAGTTTTGGTGGGACTCTACTCATAGTTTCCACACAGTGGGGAGAGCTTACTTGTGACTCCTGCCGATTTTACGGCGGTGCGGCTGCGGTTCACCGGGAGGCCCGTGACTTGGAGAGACCACATTACGGTGAGGAGTTCCGAGCTTTGGTTGGATTTGAGTGATTCCCAAGGGATTGGGTATGGAGACGAGGAATGTCGAGGTGGCGATCCCGTAACCGCATGCGGGACTTTCTTTGGTAGTGGCGTGGCCCCGCCCACCGGTAGTTAGAGCTTTCGTGTGGTTGATCTTTGTCGATCACTATCTTTGCTAATTCCGGGACGCTAGCCATGACTTGCCTCCTTGACTCTTTGGTTGATGTGGATGGGATAGGGACGGTCTCTTGGGGAGAGGCCGGATTGGGCCGAGTTATACTTCTCTCTGGACATGTACAAATCGAAACAAAGGCTTCTATGGAGTGCTTCTCATTTGCCCTTGAGGTAGCCTCTCTTTCTCTTCTCTTTTCTCTTTTACGTCTTGAGACTTCTTATGAGAAAAATGACCTTTTTGATGTTTTTGAACATGCAGAGGCTGGTTTTGCGAGGTGATCGGGTTCTTTCCTTGGAACCGGCGGAATGATATCACCATTTTCCCTGCGATGGTTATTTGGAGGGGAGATGTGAGGGATAGGTTCACGGGAAGACCCGGATCACTTTCGACTACAAGATGGTGAAGCTTGTGCTCGATAAGGATGGATCGGATGGAGTGGACTTCTACCCACAGGGCGGTATCAGGAGATTTTTCTTTGGGAGATGCTATTGAGGTGACAAGGCGAGAGGAGGTGGCTCAGGGCTGACTTGCGACATCATATATCTGGGGGACCGTTTCTCGAGCGGCATGGTCATGTCCCTCCATTGGACGCCATTACTCCACACGATCCTCCCGGCACGGATCTTTGCGGCCCGAGGAGCGCGGGCGGATGAGATTGAGAGGTACCGTGGAGGTATAGGCTGCGGAGGAGTATTTTGGACATGGGTACCCCTACGCTTTGTTTGTGGAGCGAAAACGGCGCTGAGGACGCGCGAAGGCGCGAAGGCGCGGTCACTCGGGGATATGGGGAGGATGAGCCTCTTGACCCGCCTATCCCTCCCGCACACCTCTCATACGTCGTACACGGAGTACCGAGGAGGATGAGGATTCTGTCCACGACACGAGGGAGCCCCGGTATACCACCACTCCGATAGCACGTGAGTATACTCTTAGGGTCTTATTCCCTTTTTAGCTTTCGGATTTTACTGTTTTTGCAATTTCTACGAGATTTTACGAGATTTTACGAGATTTTCTTTTCTTTTCTCGGAGTTCCGGCTCGTACCTATGACGAGGTTGGTCGGGCGAACGGGGTGGAAAGACGTGTGCCGATCCTTGGTCAAGAAGGCGCTGCGCTACTAAAGCGTCAACAAGCGTGCGGGAGCACATGCGCAAAAGGAGGCATGTCGGGGCGCAGCATCCTCTTCCTCGGCTTCTGAGTACTCATCCGGTGCCGAGGCCTCGGGGCGAGGTCCTAATGCTGATATCTTGGAGCACCGGAGTACGAGCACGACAACATCCCTCTTTTCGATGTGAGCGACCAGGAGGACGTGATGAGAGAGCCTAGCGTCTATGGTGAGTGGTGATGAGGAAGAAGAAGAATCTGAGGCCTAGGGGGTCTCTAGAGTAGATTTGGAACAAAACAAACAATGAACACTTTTTTATGCACAACTTGTTTATTTTTTGCTTTATTTTGACGCCGGTGGGGCGAAAACATTGTATTTATGCTTTATTTACTTTTCTAATTTATGCTTTTTCAATTTGCATATTATCTGAGCCTCGGGGCGACTTTTTTTGCTTGGAATTGGGGCTGGCGGGCCAAAATAATATATAATGATATAAAGCTGCTTGGTGGCTTCGGACATGTTTTTGTACGGGTTTTGGTTGAGAAAGTGGGGTGAAAACTCCCTTGGGCAGCAACTTTGGTTGCTTTGCAGATTTACAATTTACATCGAGCAAATGAAGCCGTGCGGCATGACCTTGAGGGCAAAAGAGGCCGTGCGGCTTACAGTTCTGTCTGGTTTGGTCATTTTCTGAATAAAAGCAAGGCTTGGCCATTTCATTTCATTTTCAACCCAAACTTGTTTCAAATGTTCCCAGGGCATATTTTGGACCTAAAAGCACCATCTTTGATCACTTTTGCGATGGAGAGGCCCGTTAGACTACAAAGGGGGAAGAGAGACCATTTTCTGTCCGGTCTTAAATCTTGGGCTAGACATAACTTCCAAAATCACAAGGGGCTGCTTGATTCTTCCTTCAAGATCAAGTCTTTATGGCATTTGAGGGATCTCCCGCCCGATTGGGACTGTTGAGAGCCGCGGCAAAGTTCGGGACGTCCGGAGACATGTTTCTTGCTTTTCTTACAACGAAATCGTCCCAACGTACGAAGACTTGAGCCTTGATTGGGGTCCCGAGGCGAGGATATATCTATTCCGCTGATCGGAGACGTGCCGGTGGCGGTAAAGCTTGCATCTTTTCTCGCAGATTCCTCTCGGGAGAGGCCGAGGAGATGATGGTAGCCTCTGACAGGGATTGACCTTTCCGAGATCCCGGCGAGGTTTGGATCTCCGCCTATGGCCGCTACCATAGTGGCTATGGACGCATTTATCCTTTGCGTCTTTTCTCGTTCATTTCGCCGAGTCCGTGGGGATTTGTCACGGTGGTCTCCTGGACATGGTCGAGACTGCAGGCCGGGAAGGATATCGTCCCACCGGTTTTGGGGAGACTTTGCATGGGATCGACAGATGGCTCGGGAGACCATTTCATGAGGTCCGGGAGTCCAGCTGTGTTGACTTTGTGGCTGCAGGAGAGGCTCGGGGCTTTGCCACGGGGCTTTGCCGACTCAATGCCCTTGGGTGATTTCTCGGAGAGGTGCACCTAGGCAACAGACCAGTGGTAGCCGAGCCGATGATGGCTAGGCTATCCACTTCGGACATCCGTTGGTGGATACCACACCGGAGGTTGCGGACCCGGGAGGATATTTCGGGAGTCTTATGCTTTGTGAGGGTTCCGTGGATTCCGCCGGTCATCCTTCTACATACCCCGCTTGGTATCCAGGGCGGTTGGGGCTTTACAGAGCCTTTGAGTGACTCGGGAGGACATCCGGACCATGGAGGTGATGTCTCTAGACATGAGGGACCCAACAGCCTTCACTTTTTCTCGAGGGCTTGGACATACACCGGCTTTCCCACCTGTGGCTATCTTTAGGAGCAGGAAGAGCACGATCTTGACCACCGTGTCTACTGGGACTCGGTACGAGAGGGAGATGGGAGCGACTCAGTGTTATCTTGGAGGATAGACGCCTTAGGAGTTTTATTGGGGGGCGACCACAACTCGAGTAGGACTACGAGGGAGACCGAGGCTAAGGCGAGTTGCCATAACCAATCGGAGTGACTTGGTCGGGGACATGGAGGCTCGGTGACAAGAGGTTGTCCGAGGTTGCTCATTTGACCGAGTCTCGAGAGGGAGGAGATACGGACTCGTGCTCGTATAGAGAGAGCGCTTATTGACACGGGGTTGGTAGAGGCTCCAGTGAGGATACCAGAGGTCGGGATGAGGGATACCGACATTATTGAGAAGAAAAGGAAGAAGACTCGACGAGGCCGAGGAAAAGGGAAGAAGATCAAGAAGACTCGGTGAATGACGATCGACAAGTCTTTTCTCAAGATCCTCTTATTGCCATTTGCAAACACATTAGTTTATTTAGGCATTTTATTGTATTTTAGATTTTTTAGCGAGGTTAGCGAGTCAAGAGGTAGACCGTGCTTGAACTCATCAAGAAATTTTTTGACTTGTAATGAACAAGAAATATTATTTTAGAAATTAATCAAGACATGTTTCATGGAAATTCAAATGTCTTATTACTTGGGACCCGTTTTATGAAAAACTGAAATACCCTTTTATTTATTGCTAAGGACGCACTTTATGGAAGCTTTATTGCCCTTTTATATTGTTTAGACCAAACCATATATGGCTGCCTACGTTCCCCTTTTACAAGAAAGGCTAAGGGGCTCGGGTCTTCGTAGTTCATTACGGTGAACTAACAAAACTAAGTCTTTTTTTTTTTTTTTTTTTTTTTTTTTTTTTTTTTTACGTGCAACCCCGTTTTTTGCCTAGACCGCCCTTTTGGGGTTTTTCACCTAGTGGGTATTACTCTTTTGCACTAAGATTTTTTCTTTTTTTTTTTTTTTTTTTATTATTAGACATAGTATCTTCGGAGTTTATCACCGTTGACCGGGTGGACAAAGGGATTGCCGTCCAAGTCCGCAAGCTTCATTGCTCCTCCCGGCATCTTCTCGCACTACATAAGGGCCGATCCAAACGGGTTCCCATTTTCCCGGGGTTGTCTCTAGTAAGGGCTTTACTTTCAAGCACTAAGTCACCCTCTTTGATGTTTCGGCTTTGACTTTCTTATCAAACGCTCGGCCATTCGCCTCACGGTAGGCTCGGGTGCATGCTCCATGGCTTTGAGCCTTCTCTCATCGAGCAAGGCCAATTCATCATGCCGGCTTCGTAGCCATTCTACTTCGTTGACACCGTTTTCCGGGAGGACCCTTAATGACGGGATTTCCAACTCCACCGGTAACACCGCTTCCATCCCGTAAGTTAGGGCAAAAGGAGTTTCTCCCGTGGCCGTTTCGACAGACGTTACGCAGCCCCAGAGTGCTAGGTGCGGCTTTTCGGGCCAATCACGACCACGGGTGGCCATCTTCCGATGATCCGCTCGAGTGTCTTATTAGCGGCTTCCACAGCTCCATTGGTCTCGAGGTCCGTACGGGAACGACTTGTGGCGAGTAACTCGAATTCGACAGCGAGCCTATCGCAGCCTCCTTCGAAGTGTGACCCATTATCGAGAAATGATCTCGTTGGGCACCCCATATCTCGCACATTATGTTTTCTTTGATGAACCGGGCCACTTTTACGGAAGTGAGGACCTTGTAGGACTTGGCCTCTACCCACTTGGTGAAGTAGTCGATGGCTACCAACACGAACTCGTGCCCATTGCTTCCTGTCGGGGCTATTTTCCCTATCACGTCAATGCCCCAAGTTGCAAACGGCCAAGGAGTCGTCATGCAAGACATGTCATGAGGTGGGAGATGGTTGAGGTTGGCAAACCGCTGGCACTTGTCGCAGTTCGGACGTCTTTGGACGCGTCTGTCTCCATGGAGATCCAGTGTAACCCATTCGAGGATCACTTGCATCGTGGCTCGGCATTCATGTGAGGACCGCAAGGACCATTGTGGACTTCGGTCATCAACTCTCTGGCTCTTTCTTGAGTGACACATAAGAGGAGCGGTCCTTGATACCGCTTCTTGTACAGGTTGCCTCCTAGGATGACATAATGGGAGGCCAACCTTTTCGGGGCTCGCAAGCTTTTGGCTCGACTCCTTCTTTTGGTCTACCTTCTTCGTCTCTCGAAAGCCGACTCTCCGTCTTTGAGGAATTGGTAACTGATTGTACCAATGTTCCTTTATAGGCTCTGGTCCCGTGTCCACTTCACAACAAAAGGTCGGGGCTTCTCTTCTACCCACTCTGAAGGGCTTTATGGCTTTTCCCTCGGGGATCTCTACCAATGAGGCTAGAGTAGCTAGGGCATCTCGCGAATCTGCTCTTTTCCCTCGGCAAGTAGTGGAAAGTCACTTCTCCGAACCGTCCAGTTAACTCCTCCATATGGGCATGATACCGTTGCAGATTAGGGTCCACAGCCTTCCACTTGTTGGAGACTTGGTTGATGATCGTGGCCGAGTCTCCGTAAACTTCGAGCTCCTTGACATTTCTTTCTAAGGCGGCCTCCAAACCAAGAATGCGGGCTTCATACTCGGCGACATTGTTCATGGCAGAAAGTTCAACTTGAGGGCTATGGGGGTATGCTCATCTTTCGGATCGACCAATAGCATTCCTACACCATTTCCTCTTTTGTTAGCGGCTCCGTCAAAGAACAATTGCCATCTATTCTCGTGCTCAACTCGCAAAGATCCCTTCATCGGGAATTGGGGTTCAGCCCTCTGTCTTCATTACTGGGAAGTTCGCCAGGTGATTCGACAATGCTTGACCCTTGATGGCCTTTCTCGGGTCACATAGTTGATGTCGTATTCGTCAAGAAGAAGGACCACTTCGCTAAACGCATCGAGAGGGAAGGCTTGTCAAAGATGTACTTGATGGGGTCCATTTTCGAGACCAAATTCACAGTGGTGGGCTTCGCATATAATGCTTTAACTTGCCGACTACCCGCACTGGCCTCCCGCATGTGTCTTTTCACATGCCGAGTAATTGAGCTCACTCCCCGTAGCTTCCGGGCCGACAAATTAAATGGCGTTTTCTACCCGAGAATCTTTCTTCTCACGATCAAGCATAGCCCCAACCGCCGTGTCTGTGGATAAAGTGAGATAGAGCGAAGAGGCTTACGTCTATGTGGGGGCATAGTACGGGGATGTACTAAGTATGCCTTGATCTGGTCAAAGGCATCTTGGCATTCTTCGGTCCATTCTGTGTCCACATTCTTCTTCATGAGCTTGAAGATGGGCTCGCACATAGTGGTCAACCGATTGACGAAACGGCCGATGTACCGCAATTTACCCATTAAGCTCTTGACTTCGTCCGGGTTTGAGGTGGCCTCATATCCATGATGGCTTTGATCTTTCTGGGGTCAACATCTATACCTCGCTCTGTGACCATATACCCAAGCACTTTTCCCCTTGTCACTCCGAAGGTGCATTTGGCGTGTGGTTTAGTCTCATGGAATGCCTGTCTCAACTTCTCAAAGAACTTTCGTAGGTCAACAAAGTGCTGCCCACCCTCTCCTTTGGAGTGGATTATCATATCATCTACGTAGACCTCAATCTCCTTGTGGATCATGTCATGAAAAAGCGCGGTCGCTGCCCTTTGGTAAGTAGCCCCGGCATTCTTGAGCCCGAATGGCATTACCGTATAACAAAGAGGTTCCCCATGGTGTGGTGAAGGCCGTCTTTTCTTGGTCTTCCTCGGCCATCTTGATCTGGTTGTAGCCTCGCAAAACCATCAACGAAGGATTTGACTTCGTAGTTGGAAGTGGAGTCCACCAGATGTCTATGTTTGGCATAGGGTAGTCGTCTTTGGGCCGGCCTTGTTCGGATCTCGGAAATCCACACAAAGCAGGCGCACCTTCCCATCGTGGCCTTGGTTACGGTCACGATGTTGGACAACCATGTCGGGTATTCAATGACTACGATGAACCCTACCCGCGTAGCTTCTCAATTTCTTCCTTGACACTGTAGAGACCATTCCCGGCTTGATCTTTCTCGCTCGCTTTACACGGCTTAGCATCCGGTGCTAGAGGGATTCTCGTGCTCTACTATCGAACCGTCTAGCCCCGACATATCCTTGTATGACCATGCAAACACGTCGACGTATTCTCCGAGCGGCTCGATCAATCTGTCCCTTTCAACCCCACTGGAAGAAGCTTCCAATCTGTGTCTCTTTAGGTTCCTCAATAGTACCCAAGTTCACACTTATCAAAACCTCCTCGGCGGCTTGGGCCCGGTTTTCCTTTTTTCGAAACCCGCTAAAGATTTCTTTAATGTATTGTTCGTTTAGTGTGTTTGCATCTTGTTCAAATGATTCATTATTAACTGTTGTTAAGTTTTGAGTTAATTTATCATTTGTTAAGTTGGCAATAAGAGGATAATCGTAAAGATTTGTCATTTCATTCAAAATAAGGGAAAGATGACATCGATTACATTTTCATAATCCTCGGGCGTGAGGCCTTCGGATGACTCGGAATTCAAAGATTCCCGACTCGACCGAATAGACAATGTGGTGTTTGACACGATCGGGTTGAGAAGGACGGGGTACCAATCCAAGCTCCGTGATCATTTGCTATCGATCGCTATCGGCCACGAGAATGTCTCCCAATTCTTCAATGGCATTTCTGTCTTAGTCACCAAAGTGCGAGGATCAAAATGACTTTCACCATCGTCTCCAATAACGGCAACTATCTCATCGTCTCGAATCAAGTCAATCAAGTCCGGGATTTGTGCTTCTTCGTCAAACAACTCTTGCAAACCCCACCGGTGTCTTCACTGGGCCGGGCGCCTTCTATCTCGGCTGATCTTTGGAAGAGCTAACTCAAAGGCGGAGAAGTCCATTGTCCCGGATGCTGACTCTTTGACACTGGCCGGATTTCCTTTGAAGACGTACTCATTCTGAACGGTAGTGGTAGCCCCAGGGATATCTGGCTGGACTGTGCTTGGGGTGACGGGTTCCTTGACAGGTTCCTTGGCATAACTGACATAGTAGTCGAACTTGCCCGAAGGCTCTCCCAAAGTTCCTACGCTCTTGTCCCCAGCTTCGTATCTTTCCTTAAGCTTCTGCTGTGTGGACTTTCTCTTCTTCTTCTTCCTTGAAGGAGCGTCCTCATTGATCAATTCTTGATACTCATACTCTAGGCAGTCTTCACAATCACATACATCATACCAGATGTGAGACTTGGGTTGAACTGGGATAGCCCCTCCAACTGCTTGGTCATTACCGTTGTGGATTACCATGTTGGCCATTTTGACACCGAAAGCCGACAAAACCGAGGATTACGCGAACTGTCCGAGGATTCTCGCACTAACAAGTTGCTGACCCGGTGTTCTCACCCACTTCTTTCGCCATGGAAAGGGATAGGAAAGGTTTAGACTCGGGGTAGGTGTTTAGGCCGAAGGCTCGGGCAATATGCAAATTAGAATCTTCAAGTTTACTTAAAACAGTTGTCTTTTATTAATATCTATTTGGTTGGAAAAGGGGTTCCGCCCTTCTTTTTCACAACTACTCTAGATCCCGGATCGGTGGGTTCCGTCACTACGTCTATAAGCCCCTCGTATTCCACACAGTATTTCGACCTCCCAGGGGTGGGACGGCCCGGGCGAGGGTCCTATAGGGCACGCGGATCCCCCC
Source organism: Adenophora triphylla var. japonica (assembly GCA_022495995.1). Lineage (NCBI taxonomy): Eukaryota > Viridiplantae > Streptophyta > Magnoliopsida > Asterales > Campanulaceae > Adenophora > Adenophora triphylla. The sequence goes on from JAFEMH010005737.1 coordinate 110,701, forward strand.
GACCGAGAGTAAAGAACGCTCCTATCGGGTCTAGCGGGTCATAGGACCTTTCAACGCACGAGCGATGCGGATTATGGTCAAGGCAATACCGGGAAAGTCTCGTCTCTTTGCCTCGAGCTGCGGATCTTTGGCGTAGTTTCGCTTGAGCGAATGACGGTTTCGACTTTCGGTAATGTTCGAGAGAATAATAGGCATGGGTCGGGCGGTAAAAAGCCGGATGACACGGTGTCACATTGAACTTCGTTGCATACACGGTGCGTGGGTCGGAATCGAAGTCAATGCCGGTCAAGATCTTGCCAATTTTTCCTTGTCGGAATTTTGGCAGAGCTTTGCTTGAGCGAAAGATCTTTTGATTTTTGGCAAAGACTCGGTCTTGACTCTTACGCATTCCGTACAGGTCAAAGTCAATAGTCAATGTCGGAGTTGAGATCTCGCCAATTTTTCCTTGTTGGAATTTTGGCAGAGTTCTTCTTCCGTTATGAACTAAGGCTTGACCTTTACGAGGGTATGCAACTGGGCTATATGACACGGACTAGACCAAAAACCAACCAAAAGTCACGGTTTTTTGAAACGTGTGACACGGACTGTGCATTGGTCGACACTGGCTGCCATGGGGAGGTTGGGATGATTTCGTGCGCGCCCGGGAGCATCGTAAGGCTGTCCGTGACTGCAGCTGGAACCAGTGTTCTAAAAATCGGCCTAGGCGGCCGCCTAGGCGGCGCCTAGGCGCTAGGCGGCGGCCGGGCGCCGCGACTAGGCGCTAGGCGGGGCAATTAGGCGCTAGGCGGGCTAGGCGGGTCTAGGCGGGGCTAGGCGGGGCTAGGCGGTCTAGGCGGCTGGGCGGGCTGGGCGGGATTAGGCGGGACTAGGCGGGGCTAGGCGGGGCCTAGGCGGGATTGGGCGGTCTAGGCGGTCGAAGAGTTGGCGTTCGAGTTTTTAGATGCGTTCGACCGTAACAGGTGTAACTTTTGATTCCGGAGGAGTTACGGGACGCACAGCATATCAAAACGACCGTCTTTTCGAGAGGAACAAAAGTCATGGGGCCCTGCCCCATGAGCGGCCCATAAATAGGCCAAAAAACGCTTCTAAGGGCCTCAAACGGCCTTCTGAAGTTTTTATCCGTCTTCTAATGTTATGGTTCAATGACCGAAATGCCCTGACCCATAGTTGAGTTGTTCAAGATTTATATATTTATCCTCTTGAATTTGTCACTATGGACAAAAACTATGGAATATATATAAAAATGTGTGTAAATTCGCGGCCCCGCCTAGGCCCCGCCTCCGCCCCGCCTAGGCGCTCTAGGCGCTAGGCCCGGCCTCGCCGCCTAGGCGCCGCCTAGCGATTTTTAGAACCTTGGCTGGAACCACCCTCGGGTTTGAAGGACGTGCGTGCAAAGTGTACAGGATATATCAGGTGCGCGTAGTGTGCGGTCTCTTAAAAATGTTCCTTTTTGAGTTAAAACAGAGATTTTCATAATGTGTTTTAAAGGAATGATTTTCGGGACGGGGGAAAATGCAACACGTAAGCACGTAAATTTTCTGGGAGCCCCGGCCTCATGGAGCCGAGTAGCCCCAAGCCGCTAGGACCGCCAGATTAACCTCAATTTTTTCCCGGTGGAATTGCCCACGAGGTCGCCCGGTCGTAATCCAAGGAGGATTGAGCCGTACGACCGCATGGTGGATCAATTTTCCAGGTTCCACTCCTTTTGCTATTTTTCGGGTTGTTTCCTGTTTCAAAGTATGCACAGATTCCAAGATGCAAATGATGCAATGCATGGTAAAGAAAGCAAGCATGATTAATGAAATCGGCGACGGGAGTCTAACCCGCTCAAAGGGAAAAGCTTTCTTTTATTTTTTCAAATTTTTTTTTTTCGAAAAGGGATACTGGTACGTGGATTGTTAAACCACCGGTTATCCCAACTCCCACGTCAGGGAGTGTACAGGAAGGGTAAGTGGTTTCCACCTATATACCGAGTATCGATTTTTTTTGTTTTGAAAATAAAAGCTTTTCTCCTTTGGGTCTTCCCCAGCGGAGTCGCCAAACTGTGAATGTGTGCCCAAATTTTGTGGATTCACGCGAGTTTGAAGACATCCGAGTTATTTGAAAAACGGAGTCGCCACGCCATTTTGATTACCTCAAAACTTTGAAAAAAAAGGTTTTTACTTGGGTTCGGAGGTTAAGTTACCCCTTGGGAAGAACGTTTGGCGTTCACCCAAAGTGCCTTGCCGGAGCAAGTCTCCCAAGATTTCAGTAATCGTGCTTGCTTGCGTGCTTTCTTGTGTGCATGTGTTTGAGAAAAAAGGGGGGAAATGTCCCAAGTTGTCTTTCGGACGTACAAACCATTTGTTGGTTGTCGCTCGGGATTCCTTGGAATTTTATGTATTTGGGATTATGATCCCGTCCTCATCTTATGACTTGTGATCATCGCATTTTAACCTCGGGACCCTCGGGACTTGCGTGATCGAGAGAATGACTCTCTTTTGATCAAAGATGAGGTTCTTTAGAAAAGGAGGGTCCTTAGCCCATCAATCCTACGCTTTAAGACGGTCGAGCTCGTATAGAGGCTTCATACTCTTTCTTAAGCGATAATCGGAGATATAGGGTTCAAGGTTACCCCTTTCCAAAGAAATCGTGAACCTTTAATGGAAGGAACGATGTAAAGATAGGATCTTTTACACCGGTCCGTTCCAAGGTTGGGGGAAAGGGGAAATGAATGATGAAAAATGACTCTTTAATGAAAAGATGACATTTTTGGTTTTAGAAAATGATGCTTTTTGATTGAAAGAAATGATCTTTATGCAAGTGATGCGTAAAGATAGGATTTTTATGCAAATGATGCATTGGAAAAGGTTTTTGAATGCAAAGGATGCATTTTTATTGAAAAGATTGGATTTTTATGTGCAAATGATGCATAAAAATGACATTTTTGTTTGAAAATGGGGATTTTAGGTGCAAAGGATGCACCTTTATGAAAAAGACTACATTTTTATGACAAATGAGGTCTTAATGCATGCAAAAGGGAAAGGGGGTGATAAAGATGTGATCTTTATAAATAAATGCCAAGTCCCAAGCAAGATATATGAATGCAATGAGCAAGTATATCAATTAAAAGCAAGGTTAGGGCGTGCGAGGTTACCAATTGCTTCCTTTGCTTCTTCGAACGGAGCTAGGAGGAGAGGTTGGTCTTGGGTCTTCAAGGAGGAGGGAGGTAGCTTCTTGGCCTTCCTTCTTCACCTTCTTGAGCTTGCACCAATATTCTTCACGTCTTGGGAGTGTTTATAAGTGTATTATGTATTTTGTGCCTCTATTGTGTGTCTTGAAATGGGTAGAGGAGGCCTCTATTTATAGGTAATCTGGATAAGGTGAATGAAGCCGTGCGGCTAAGAGCAGCGAGCTAATGCAGCCGTGCGGGCTTATCCTGAATGACTCAGCATTCTAGAACCATGCAAGGTGGCAAATTCTAGAACCCTCCTTCCTAATTAAGAAAAACGTGTTTCTTAATTAGGAAGGATCCCCTTCAGCCCTTATTTAATAAAAAACAGTTCCGGAATGTTTCCGGAACGCTGGGAAGGTCTGGGGAATTACCGGAAAACTTACCGAAATTGTCGGGAAAATTAACCGGAAGGCATGAGCCAGATTTGGGTACTTACAGCTCCCCTCCCTTGCTCAGCAGTCCGACTACCGGTGAAATGCTATATGTCTTCCTAGCTGCCACTGATTATGCTGTCGCAGCTGCCTTAATTCAGAATGACGAAGGAGTTCAGAAGCCTGTCTACTATGTCTCTAAGGCACTGTCCGACGTGGAAAGCAGATACTTCAATGTGGAGAAGATAGCATACGCACTAGTCATTGCATCGAGGAAACTACGTGCCTATTTTTCTGCACATCCTATCACCGTGTACACAAATGAACCGTTGAAGAAGATACTACATAAGTTGGACGGCTCCGGACGTCTCCTTAATTGGTCCATCGCTCTCACTGAGTTTGATATCACTTACCAACCAAGGAAGACCCTCCTGGCACAGCCATTGGTTGACTTCATGGTCGAGACTGCCTTTATGGGTGAGCATCTCCCCACCTCCCGGAAGCAAAACGCACCGGAGGAAAAAGACTCTCCCATTGAACTCCCATCCAACTGTTGGATCCTGTATACGGATGGATCAGCCACAAAGGAAAGAAGCGGAGCTGGAGTTGTACTAGCAAGCCCGGAAGGAGAATATACTATGCAAGACGCCATCCACTTCAAGTTCCCCGCATCCAATAATCAAGCTGAATACGAAGCTCTAATATTTGGCATTGAGTTGGCTTCCTTCTATGGAGCAACTAAGATGGCGGCTTTCTGTGACTCCCTACTCGTTGTCAAACAAGTCAAGGGAGAATATAACACCCAAGATCCCACCCTTGCCAAATATAGAGACCTGGTCCTAGACATGACAAAGAAGATGGAATTTTTCGAGCTCAAGCAAATAGGCAGGGAAGATAATCAAGTCGCAGACGTTCTCTCCAAACTGGCAACCATGGATGTGTCTAAGACCAGTCCATATGTAGTTTATGCCGAGGAACCTGCGTACGAAAGACTACAAGTCATGCTCTTAGATAGAGAGGAGAGATGCTGGATCGATGACTACATTAAATACATTGAGAAGGAGAAACTCCCCGAAGATGAAGCTCAAGCTAAACTCATAAAGAAGAGGTCTCCAAGGTTCGTGGTATTAAGCGGAGTTCTCTACCGAAGATCTTTCATGAAGCCCTTGCTAAGGTGTGTCTATCCCAAGGAAATGGAGAACCTCTTGGCAGAAGTACATGAAGGCGTTTGCGGCGGACACCCGGGGGCCAGAACCTTAGCCGATAAGATCATATCGCTAGGTTACTACTGGCCAAACCTAAGGGAAGACGCGCACGCCTATGTTAGAAAATGTGACAAATGCCAAAGATTCTCTGACATTCCTAGACTACCGGCAATTGAGCAAACACTTGTAATACCTACGTGGCCATTTGATATGTGGGGGATCGATATCATCGGACCCTTCCCTCCCGCCCGTGGTAATTGCAAGTACGTGATAGTAGCTGTTGATTACTTCTCCAAGTGGATAGAAGCCAAGGCATTAGCCAAGATAACGGAAGAGAACACGATCAACTTTGTCCATGACAACATCCGGTGCATTCGGCCTTCCACATACAATTGTCTCGATCATGGACTCGCAATTCTCCACAACATTCACTACGTAGTTGGGAAGGGTAAAAGTCCGCCATGCAAAATCTTCGCCAGCGTACCACAAGGCAACGGCCAAGCGTAAGCAAGAAACAACCGGTCCTAACCGCCCTTACCAAGAACCTTGAGGGACGCGAGGGTAGATGGTTGGACGAACTTCCCCTAGCCTTATGGGTCGTTTCGCACAACCACCCGGGGGCCAACCGGGGAAACCCCATTCGCACTAACCTTCGGTTCTGAGGCTATGGCACCAGCGGAGATGGCCATCCCTACCGTGAGAAACTCCCATTATGATGAGAAAGTCAACAAGGTCAATAGGCTCCTAGACCTGGACCTGATAGAGGAGAAACGACTAGCTGCACAGATGAGGATGGTGAATTACAAGTAAAGGACCAAGGCATACCATGACAAGAGGGTCATCAGAAGAGTATTCCAAGTAGGCGATTGGGTACTTAGAAAAATTGAAGCTACTGGTCGGAAGGCAGAACAGAACAAGCTCTCCCCAAATTGGGAAGGTCCCTATATCGTCACTCAAGTCATTCGAGAAGGAACCTACAGATTGAAGACTAAGGAGGGGAAGGATCTCAAGCATCCGTGGCACTCCGACAACCTTAGAAAATATTATCACTAGTCTAGTTTATTTTACAGTAGAGTAGTTTCTTATTTTCTGTCATTTATTTTTTGTTAGTTGATAGGATTCCAGTTCGATGTAATCGCATTTCAGTTTTACGAAAGCAGTTTCTTCCAGCATGCAAAGCAACTATCAACTCTTCATACAGACACCAGGAGACGAGGACTTTATCCCCGACTCTTCGAAACATACATCCTGTCAAGGGCCCGCCTTGATTCAGGATTACCAACAGCCAAGACCAAGGGTCCTCCTTGGCCTAATGTCTTACCACACATCCTGTCAAGGGTCCACCTTGATTCAGGATTACCAACAGCCAAGACCAAGGGTCCTCCTTGGCCTAATGGCTTACCACACATCCTGTCAAGGGTCCACCTTGATTCAGATTACCACGCCCAAGACCAAGGGTCCTCCTTGGCCTAATGGCTTACCACACATCCCGTCAAGGGCCCGCCTTGATTCAGATTACCAACGCCCAAGACCAAGGGTTCTCCTTGGCCTAATGGCTTACCACACATCCCGTCAAGGGTGCACCTTGATTCAGATTACCAATGCCCAAGACCAAGGGTCCTCCTTCGCCTAATGGCTTACCACACATCCCGTCAAGGGTCCACCTTGATTCAGATTACCAATGCCCAAGACCAAGGGTCCTCCTTGGCCTAATGGCTTACCACACATCCTGTCAAGGGTGCACCTTGATTCAGGATTACCAACAGCCAAGACCAAGGGTCCTCCTTGGCCTAATGGCTTACCACACATCCTATCAAGGGTCCGCCTTGATTCAGGATTACCAACAGCCAAGACCAAGGGTCCTCCTTGGCCTAATGGCTCACCACACATCCTGTCAAGGGTCCTCCTTGATTCAGGATTACCAACAGCCTAGACCAAGGGTCCTCCTTGGCCTAATGGCTTACCACACATCCTGTCAAGGGTCCACCTTGATTCAGGATTACCACGCCTAAGACCGAGGGTCCTCCTCGGCCTAATGACTTACCATACATCCTAACAAGGGTCCACCTTGATTCAGGATTACAACACATTCAAAGCCAAGGAAACCTTCCTCGGCCTAAATAACTTAGAGTATAGTTAAAGCTGAGGAGTTTTTCCTCGGCATAACCACTTGCTCAATAATTTGGGAACGAGGAACCCTCCTCGGATCCCACATTCATAAACCTGTTGCTTATGCCTAAGCATACTGAAACACAAACAAGTCAGTGAAATAACAAGAATATTGACAAAAGGATTTTTCATTGATGTTCAAAGAAAATTACAAAGTCCTACCTTCTATTACAAAAAAGCAAAAAAGAAGAGAAATCCTATCTAAGTTTGCTTGCCGTCATCAAAAGGCTTTTCAAGCCAATACTCAGTAATAGAGCCGGGGGGAGGAAGATTAGTTTGGTCAGCATTGGCTTCAGTCCTCTCAGCCTCCTCTCCCTCGACCTCGATCTCGTGCTCCCCAAGATCCCGGGATGGCCTCCACCAAGGCCTTGATATTACCGGGGACGACAGAAGCCGACCTCCACACTTCCCTACAAGCTTGGGCATCCTTCTCTGCTATTATCTCCAAGTTGTTTTCAGAGAAAGGAACCAAGTGGTGGAGGGCCCTAACCTCTTCGGCATACTGGTCCCGGCAAATCAGCTGAGCAACCTTGTTTATGTCCAAGCCGGTGGAGGGGTCAGCCAAGATGCTTCGGGCCAAGTGAAGATAACCATCTTCAAACATGGTGGCCGTCTGCTCGTCCACGGCATCCTGAAAGGCCGAGCTGGCCATCATCGAATCCTTGAAGGCCGAGCTCTCCTTGAACCGAGCAACGGCCTCTTCCTCCCTAGCCGGAAGGGTAGCTTCCAACCCTCTGCACCGGGCTTCAGCTTCCTCGGCCCTAGTTTGGACCTCAGCTTTTTCTTTCCTTGCCGTAGCAAGCTCTTCTTCCTTCAAATGAGATGCTCCTCGGCTTTGGTCTTTTCTTCCTCGGCCTTCTTCACCTCGGCCTCCACCTTGGCCTTGGCAGCATCAAGCTCAGCATCCTTGGACTTCAGAAGTTTGACCAAGGAGGCCTTATCAGCTGCACTCTTTGCCTGGGCGTTCTTGGCCTCATTCAGGCGCCTGGCTTTGGTCTTGGCCAAGACGTTCTCGTACGCCGTGACGGAAGCCAACTGAAAGAGAAATCAATGTTATAAATTCAAGCAAATCTCAGATTTAATATAACCGAGAAAAAAGAGACATTCACCTCGGAGATTAGGAGCCCTTTGCGGCAGAGCAATACATCCTCACTTGGAGCCTCTTTGACGAGGGCCTCATAGGTCTCCTCATCCATAGCCCTCTGTACGGGAGCTCGGCCTAATCTCACCAAGGGTCCCTCCCTAATCAGAAGGAAGGCCCCTAAGACGGGAACATTGATGGTCATTCTCTTAGCAAGCTCATCGGCCTCTTCATCTCTGTTTTGATGGCCTCGAATGGATAAGGGGGAGGAGCCTCAACATTGGGGGCCCCACCAATCAAGCTGCCCTCTTAGATACGGGCTCCTCGGCGCTAGCTGCCTGGGATCTCTTGGAGCCCGAACGTCGGCTCACGAGCCCTCTCTCCTCGGCTACCTCTTCCTTGGTATCAACATGGAGGCTAGGCCCCTCTACAGTTGATGGGTTGGGTTGTTCCTCAGTCGCCGCTCCCTCGACATTTACCTCCCCATGCAGTTTGAGGGGAAGGGGTTGGTCACCCTGCACGTTAAGTATCATGTTTCGGGCATTGGCTTCTTTCCGTCTTTCCACCAAGCCAGACTTCTTGCTCAGCTTCCTCTTTTGCTTTATCAGTTCCATGGGGCTCATTCTCCTCGTAGACATCTCTCGCCTCTTCCTCGTGGGTTAGATCTGCAAAGAAAAGGACGAGGAGGTCAAATACGAGCAGAAGAAGAAAAATTCAAAAAGTAACCAAGTATCAAGAAGTTAGATATTTACATCCAACTATGTTTATTTCTTCCAGACATTGATCTGGGGGATGGGATTTGCACGTGGTACAATCCTCGTGACATACAAGGCCGGGGTGAATGGTCCAGTCGTTAAAGCGCCTCCCCCTCTTTACGGTGACGAGGGGAACTATCCCGTCCCTCGGCCCCGGCATCAATCCAGCTTGAACATAGTAGTGATCTGAAGACTCTATCACCGACCAATCTAAGACCCCCACCTCGGCAAATGTCTCCAAACGCGTGATTAAAGCCTGGGTCCATTCATATTGTTGGACAGGAAAGGACGAAGTTGGATCCTTACAAGGAGATTGGAACTCCCATCCTTGGCGGCTCTCAACCCTTATGACATGGTTATCCCACAAGAACTTTGCTAGACATGGGTAGAAGCAGCTTCGGTTTATTGGATGCGCTCCTAATGACGAGGAGCCAACTTTCCTTGACAAATTGGACGTTATAAAAATGCCTAAAGGCTCCCATGGTCGGCTCATACCCTAAGCTACGGCAGAGGACAATAAAGCTGACCAAAACCCGGGCACCATTAGCTCCTAGCATGGCCGGCACTGCCCTTACGTCGTCCAAAAATTCACAAATGAAAGGGTCCAAGGGAAGACGAAGACCCTGTTGGAATTGTTTGAAGTAAAAATGGACGTAATCTTGGTTGTAGTAAAAGCTCTCCTCTTCCTTCTTCGTCTTGAGCTCAATCTTGCCCAGATAAGTTAATCTGTACTCAGCTTTATCTACCCCGTATTTGGAGTATAGCTTTTCCAGCATGGGATCCCCGGCCCTTGGGGCCCTCTCTTGTCGCTTTCCTAATCCTAGGCCTCCCCTTCTTCGAACCAAGCGGGCATCAGCCTGGGCACCTTCCACAAAGGCATCGACTATGTTGGTGGACGAGGAGGGCTCTCCTTCTCTTCCCGTCATATCTGCATAAGGACGAGGAGACAAAGTTAGTTACCTCGTCGATGGCTGATCTTAGGACGGGGAAGGGAGATTCCCCTCCTCGTCATTTCATAAGGCCGAGGAGGGAGCCTTACCACTCAGACGCTCACGCATTTCACGATCTGAGGTCGGGTAAAACAGCTCGATGTGCTCCACTATCTCGGCCCTATTCCCAAGCAATACAATATTACGAGTTGACGAATCAATTCGATCTATTCTTGTGCTATCAAGGTATTGGATGAACATCCGAGTACGGCCATAACCCCTCAACATCTTTCCTATGTCATCCAAGGTGAGCATCAACCAAGGTCCCCTCTCTTTCCGATAAACCCTCAGGTTGCCGGTGTGATATCCATAACGGAATCGGGGGGAATGATCCCAAGAACGAGCCATTTCTAAGGGAAATCAAAGATTAAAGTGGGAGTTTATTCAAATATTCAAAAAAGTGCAACAAAACGCAAAGAAAATCAAAGATTTAAATTTTTGAGAGTTTAAGACATGAATTCATGAAGAAAAGCTTCAACCTTCAACAATGGCTGTCCATTTTCTTGGCAACATCAAAATCTCTCCTAAAAACCCTAGAAATCGCAAAGTCATGGACGGATTACACAGAAAAAGGAAGATTTCATACCTGATTGAGAAGAAATGGTAGGAATCACAACTGCAACAAGCTCTCCGGAAAAAGGAAGCTTCGCCGGAAACTGGGTAAGAAGAAAATCGGTGAATCAGGCTTTCGTTCTTTCAATATGCTCTCAATTGCTTGGGGTTTGTAAAGAGTGAAATGAGAAGAGTTTAGCTTTTTATAACCCCTTAATCGGGTCAAACCCATGGGTAAAGAGAAAATACGGGTAAGGCGCCTCAAGAATTAAATGCGGACGACAGTTATCGAGGCGTGACAAGACTGGGGGCCCCAGGTAATCATTAGAATAGCAACCGTCAGTTATATGAAGCGGCACCGAGGACACGTGTCAAACCTGTTCGTATCCCATAAAGCCGAGGACGAGGTGACTTTCTACTCATCCTAAGCCGAGCTAGAAAGTCGGGGGCCACTGAACGGTATAAAACGAGATACGAATATGGGTTTGCCCGAGCTGGGCCCAAATGGATTGGGCCATAAACATAATACCACACACAAGTATCAGGGCCGAGGAAGACTTTCCTCGTATGACAAGGATCATCCACTTCGACATTATATCGTCATGTTTGAACCGTCATATCCCGAGATGTCATAAGTGTCGAGGAGGGAAAAGTTCTTACCTCGGTATATCCTCAAGTGACGAGGAAACAAAATCATTTACCCCGGCATATCTACGTGTCTGGTATTCACCAAATGACGAGGAAGCAGAATCATTCACCTCGGCCTATTTTGCTAAGGCCGAGGTAAAACATTTATGTTCCTCTGCTCCTGGCCAGCGTGTATTACACAGTCCTTATTCAACAAGGATTATACATTCATGATCCAATCAGGATTGTAATCAACTACACCAAACCAAGTCAAACAATGACTCTTTATCAGATATAATTCTCTCAGGATTATATCTTATCTCTTTACAAGTTCACTTCAACATGGATTCTATCAATCCATCCCTATATATACAAGCCCCATGGCTCATAATTGGGTACGTTACTTTTTACATTGGGGAAACTCTGTCAATTTGTTTTCTCACATATAAACCGTGAACTTACTCTCACGCCGGAGGGCCTTTAGCCGGATCCGCCCCGGCTTAGTTTACGTGTTTTCTCTTATTTTCAGGCCTTGCAATCACCGGAGCATTCATCGCTTGGATTTGGGCTGATTTGACGATTTTGGCATCATCATAACCTTATATCATGAAAAAATAATAAATAATAATATTTAAATTATTGATGCTTTAATGGTTATTTTTCTTTTTTTAAAATGATGTTTTTATATTAGGAAGCATTTTATGTAATGTTATTAAAAGTGATGATGAAAAGAATTTAACTATCAGATTTTTTTTTATAAAAAAACCCCATTTAATTACTATAATAATAGAAGAAGAAATTTTATTTAGACTAAGAAATAAAAACTATTAATAAAAACTATTTATGATAATTAAAGTGGTGATCAAAAGAATACAATTAAGAACTTGAAAACGAGTTCATTTATGCTTTAAAAGAAGTTCATTTATCATATTAGAGAAAAAAATTGAACAATCTTTTAAAACCAGTAGGATTTGAATATTTGAGGCAAAAAAACAGTTTGAAAAATGTTTACGCCGGTGACAATTTGGAAACAATTCTAAACGCCTAACCAACTAAGACATCTGCAGCTTTTGTCGACTATACGCACAACTAAATAGTACCAAAGGTCTCCTGGCCTGATGGTATTGTAGTGGCTTCCCTTCGGGGAGGTCACGAGTTCGATTCCCCTTGGGGGGAATCTTGTGGTTTAATTCTTTCCTAGGGTTTCAGGAGCCTTGGAGTCCCCCGGGGCACATCCGTGCAGTTAAGGAAGCAGCATTGCTGGGCTTGTACCCTCAGTGTGGGGAGTTCGAATCTTGGCAGGAGCAGCTGGAGCAGCCATTTGGTGATGTAATAGTGATGCAATTGCCTTGTAGGAGGGCTCCCTTGGGGCTCTGGAGTATAAGGGGTGCTGCCACCCTGGCTGCATAGGGCACATCCCGCGATTTACCTCCGCCGCATACCGAGGGCCGGCACTGGTGGTCCAGATTAGTCCGAAGCTGGGAACCCGGATATCAAAAAAAAAAAAAAAAAAAAAAAAAAAAAAAAAAAAAAAAAAAATAGTAAGTATTGTTATAGTTATAAAATAAAAATTAATATTTCAAATTGGTGTCGTCGTACCCAATCGTTACAACATGGGTCCATCCCGGCCTACAATACTACCGTCGTAATTTCTTTATTACTCATAAAAATTTCACTACGAATGAAAAAAATATTTGGGGATAGCATGTGTATGTTCTCTGTGTATGTTCTCTGTTGCTGCTGGTGGTGGGAGTGTTGACAAACATGTGGAGAAGCAAGTTACTCTAATTGAGAGTGAATTGGGTGAACCACAGTTGGAATGTCGACACACACATCTTGAATCTCTTCGGGAGAAAGAGAACATGACTCGAGTATCCTATACTAGTGTAGGTTTTGTACTAGTTTCGTTTTTGCATAAATTGTTGGTGTTGACGACCCAACTTTTCATCAATAAAACATAATTCGATTCATAAAAAAAATTCTCAAATCAGGTTACCTCAACGGTTAGTACATCCTAACCATAATTCTAATGCGAAAAATAACTGTCTTTCAACCTTAATGGCTAGTATCATTTACTAGCTTATTCCACTAAACATTAATTACATACTTCCATCCTCATAAATGAACCGCCATCCTCGCGACTAATCTCTTCCTACTCATTACTTGAGAGGAAAAAAAATTCAAAGGGTGAGCGAACAATGCTCAGTAAGTTCATACGGAATCTCTCCGGGTACTAAGGAAGAGATAACCGAAAGAACGAAACCAATCGAATTACTCAACGATAGGATAGCTATATCAATTAAAGTACGATTTACCAGTACAATCAAGAAGACACTTCTCAAGTAATCAAATTGTGGCACCATCACAAGAATATATATAATGGAGATTGTATACACATCAGACCGTCAATTCCAAAGTAACGTTACACCTTTTCAAGGTGACTTTGATAAGGATAAGGTTAAGGTCATTTTCAATCTGTCTAGATCAACTCATTTAAAGTTAAGGTCATTTCAATCTGTCTAGACCAACTCATTTAAAGTTAAGGTCATTTCAATCTGTCTAGACCAACTCATTTAAAGTTAAGGTCATTTCAATCTGTCTAGACCAAGATGTATCATGATCATCTAACTACTTCATCAAGTAGCATAACATGTCTAACACCCTTTTTACTCAGGCTAGACCAATCCGCATATAGTCTTTTTACTCGGACTAAGCCAATCCGCATCAAGTCCTTTTCAGGGACTAAATTAAAGTATTCATGAGTACAAGAATACACAATCACTTTTAGCAATTTCAACTACTATAAATACCCATTGAACAAATACTCGTCAAGGGTAAGATTAATCAATCAACGTTCAACCAACGGAACAATTAGAATTAAGACTACCGGCCACATTGGTAGTACACAAATATAGTTCATGGAATCCTATCTCAAAGAAGGATACTTCAAATACTAAAGAGCGTAATTCCTTACCTCGATTGATGCACGCTCCTATCAAATATCACCGCACAAATCTACAATCATGCAACGCATAATTTAGGGTACAAGTAACACACATTTACTTAACCCAAACTATTTCTCTTAATCTTGTTAACCTATGAGTTATTCTACTCTAACTCCTTTAAAGATTAACAATTAACCCCCTTTAGGTTTTCCAATTCATATCTAGGGTTTCTAGGTTCTAAACCCTTTATAATTCTCTTTAATCTAACTACACACACTGTTTTCACCTAATTCTGCACACACAAACACACACACACTTCTGCACACATACACGCACACACCAGCATGCAGAAACACACACACACACACTGTACACACACATGCACACACACAGCATGTAGAAACACACACACGACACACACCACGCCTTAGTTTCATCTCAAAGCCTAACATGTATATTTTAGGTCAAAACCTTTGATTACATACCCAAAACCTTAATCAATATTAGGTTTTCAATTAATAATCTTTTATCAAAATATCATTGGATCATTCTTAATTAATCCTCAATATCTTAAAATAAACCCTAATTAATCTCAAGAATTTTCTAGGATTTCTTCTAGGTTTTAAATCCAAGAACAGTAATTTTAAAACGAACCAAATCTTACTTGATTTGGTTTTGTTTGCCTCACGGTTGTAAGGTTGCAGCTTGCCTTCTCCTTTTTCTTCTTTAAGCTTCAGCCTTCTCTGCCTTTCTCTCTCTGTCTCACGATCTCTCTCTCTCTCTCACTTTCTCCCTCTAAGCTTCTCTCTCTCTCTAAGCGTTTTTCTCCTTGGCCATTCTCTCCTTCTACTCTTTTCTATGCGGCTACTTTATTTCCTTTTTCCTCTTTGCCGTTAAAAAAATATGAAAGGCTTATCAGTTTAAGAAACCCAATAGCCTCTAGGATTAATGAAGGAGATTTGTTTGGGTTCCCTATTTCTAAACCCAAAATAACCCAAGTCCACATATTCCTAGTCCATTTAGGAAAAGAACTAAACACAAATAATTAATTAATTAAATAACATAATTAATTAAAGGAATAATATTAATAAATAAATGGTATAGATTTTTAGGGTTATTACATTCTTACCCCCTTAAAAGGGTTTGGTCCACCAAACCAAACGAACTCATTCTGAAAACAGGGCGGGATACGACTCTCGCATCTCGCTCTCGAGCTCCCACGTTGCTTCTCTTCCTGTGTGGTTGCTCCACTGCACTTTCATACACAAAATTATTCGCTTTCTCAAATTCTGATCTTTCCGATCCACAATTTTCATAGGTTGGTCATCATTACCCAGATCGGCACGTAATCTGAGCCGTTTATATTCAATCACATGACTCGGGTCAGAGATGCACTTTCTCAACATCGAGACATGAAATACATTATGCACTCCAGCAAGTACAGGTGGTAGGGCCAACTTATAGGCTACCAGCCCAACTCGCTCCAAAATTTCGAATGGTCCCACATACCTCGGGCTTAACTTCCCGCGAATGCCAAACCTCATAACCCCTTTTTTTTCGGCAAAACCTTCAAGAATACGCGATCCCCCAACTGAAATTCTAAATCTCATCGTCGGCGATCCGCATACGACTTTTGTCTACTCTGTGCGGTTAATAACCATTTTCGGATCTGTTGTACTTTATCTGCGGTTACCTGTACAATTTCCAGTCCCGTCAACTTCCTTTCTACAACTTAATCTAACACGTAGGCGATCTACATTTCCGTCCATATAAATTTTCATACAGTGTCATACCGATGCTAGTCTGGATGGTCTTTTCTGACTGTCTGTTTATCTGCGGGCGAAAAGTTGCACTCATCGTCAACTCGTACCCAATGCCTGTTGTCAACTCTTCCAGATAGCTATCTTCTCCCATTCCAGTATTGATAACGACTGTAATAATCTTACCGGCTTCTGGCGTTCACTCTTCACGTTCAGACATACCAAACATCTCCATACGAATTCTGCCACAACTACCTTCATGTTATTCCACCAAAATGATTCCCTTAGGTTCCTACGCATATTTGTACTTCCACAGGATGTACAGAAAACCTTTGACAGTGCAATTCATGCATAATCTCTCTTCTTATATCCTTGTGCTAGGTACCCAAATTCTCGATTGATACCCTAAAATCTCATTGTCTTCCATACAAAAATCTATTACCTTTCCTTTTTCCATACTCCAATGCACCCTCACGGTTCTTCATCTATTCATTGTGCTTCCTTGATTCGGTCTAATAGTATATGCTCAATACCCAACTGAGCCACATACCCTTTAACTCTCACTTCTATACTTGAAACCTCAATGCTATTCCATGCACTTACCCCCTTAGAATTCAACGTTGCTATGGTTCCTTGATTCTTCCAACTCAAAGTATCGGCCACCTTACCAACCTTCCCTGGGTGATACAAAATGGTACACCTTAATCCTTAAGTAATTCTAGCCCTCTCCTTTGCCTCATGTTATGCTCCTTCTGAGTGAAAATATACTTAAGACTCTTTTGATTCACGTAAATATGACATGTCGCCCCATACAAATAATGTCTCCAAATATTCAACGCAACCACTACAACTGCTAACTCCCGAATCATGGGTTGGATAACTCCTCTTATGGTTCTTTAGTTTCCTAGACGCATAAGCTATCACCTTATCATTTTGCATCAACACATAACCTAATTCCTTCAACAAAGCATCACTATAAATCACCACTCCTTCCGATCCTTAGATACCACATATCCTAAGAATGCCACTCTCTCTAACCAAAATTCACACTTCTTGAATTTCACATACAACTTCTGTTCCCTTAAGATTTGCAGTACTAACCTCAATTGCTCTTCATGTTCCTCCTTAGTCTTTGATTACGCTAAAATATCATTTATAAATAAAATAACACATTTAACCAAAACTCCTGAAATATTCTATTCATAAGCTCCATGAAGGCTACCGGCACGTTCATCAAACCAAACGACATAACCAAAAACTCATAATAGCCGTACCTTGTCCTAAAGGTCGTCTTCGAGACATTCTCCTTTTTCACTCTCAATTGATGATATCCCGATCTCAAATCTATCTTTGAGAAATAACACGCTTCCCGAAGTTGGTAAAATAAGTCATCAATCCTCGGTAACGGATACTAATTTCTCACCTTCACTTTATTCACCTCTCGATAGTCGATAAACATCCTCATCGTTCCATCCTTATTCTTCACAAATAATGCCGGTGCACCCCACGATGAAAACACTCGGCCTAATCAAACCTTTATCCAACAATTCTTGCAATTGTTCCTTCAATTCTTTAAGTGCAGCCGGCGCCATTTGTAAGTGCTCCAATTTGAGCCGTTAGTACTTTCGTTAGAAAATTAACGAGAGTTTTAACATTTCTAACATTTCTAACAAACCCTAACCTTTCTAACAAAGCAAGGGTAAAGTGGGCATTGCCATTTAAAGTTAAACCAAGAAAAGAATCTCAAAAAGCAAAAGAAATTGGAAAAATCCGAATTAGGCAAGTTGAAAAACAAACTGCTGGAAATTTTTGAATAATATTCTTCCTGTTCAAAGCCTGGAGCAGCATTTAATGCACCAGGCACGTTTACAAGGACCTCCGCGCAGATATGATTGATGTTCACAGGGGTTATAAATTGAACCCTCCTCTCTCGGTTAAAACAACACAATTTGATCACAAAGAACGAAACTCGGGCGAAATATAGGGAGAAAACGGTGGGAATTCACTTGAATTGCCACCATTTTCTCTTCAATCTTTCCCAAATCTCACTCACTCACAAACACTTCAAATCACTCTCATACATACTCTTATACATACACTAACTCAAGCTCAAATCACCCTTTAGGAGGAGGAATAGAGAGAAAACATAGAGGACTTCATTGTTATCTACTTGTTTTCTCTTTAACCAACTCAAATCATCAACCCTAAACACTTTCAAATCCTAAACACATTCAAGCCTTTGAATCCATTCAAACACAAGACACAAGGAAGATAGGTATAACCTCCCTCTCCCTACACTAAGTCTCTCATTCATGCATGCATCTTTAAACTACAAAATGTAGTTATTTTATCTTCTTGTCTTAGATCCAAGAAGATCACCATGGAAGTTCATCTCCATGGATGATCTTCTACAAGGATCAACATTTTCTTCAATGTGTTCTTAGTTACTTGCAAAATGCATTTTCAAAACCCTAAATACCATTTTCAAGCACCAAATCCCATTTTCAAAGGATAAAATTCCCCTTCCCAAGCAAATGAAGTGCTTAGTCCTAATGTACCCCAAGGATGGTTTGGTATAGTTGATTCACCACTAAAATGTCTAGTGATCACTAACCAAAACCTATGGAAATGGGGACAAGCATGGATGCAAAAACCCCCTTTAAAATCATATTTTCTCTCTTGAGAAGTTGCTGTCCAGTAGCAATTTTCTCAGACCTCAGTCCATGGTCTAATTTTTTGGACATAGATAAACTTGGAATTTGGTGTTGACTACAAAATACTTTTTGTAGCCAACATCCAGATCTTTCCATACATATTTTTACTTTATTTTTTGCGTGAGTAAAACCCAATATTTCAATTTTTCTCTTAGAGGCCAGTTCATTAGCTTCTGGAAATCCAGATTTCACATCTGAGATTTCCAGAAGGTTTTGACCCCTCAAATTACTTCCAAAATGGAAAGTTCCTTTTCAGAAACCCTATTTAGGGTGTTTTAAGAAACTTTCATTCTCGGACTTTCCCCAGATTCTGAGGTTTTGAAGCCTTTAAGTCCATTTCAAAGTCAAGGGTCAACTGCCTTTTTCATTCTGGCAGAATTGCTTTTCAACTCCCAAAAATCTTTTGAGTGCCAAGACTCAACCCAAAAATCATACCAAAAATCTTGGAGATTGTTCAAAGTCTTATAAAGAGTTCCCCATTTTTTTTTCTCAGTTTCAACTCATTTTGGTCAAAACACACACACACACACACATAAAAGGATTTCAAATGTTTGGAAGACTCGTTTTACGAGGCGCTCCGGGTGCACACTAACGTCCTTCCCGACGCGTAACATGACCTCCGAACCTAAATCTCTGATCTCGGGCTTTTTTCAAAGTTTTGGCCCTTAAAACAAAAATGGCGTGGCGACTCCGTTTTGATTTTCAAAAAAAAATCGGGCATCATCACACCATTCTGTATGGTGCTTTGGATATCGGTGCGGTTTCTGGTACTAAATCTATGGAAAATTCCACCTCCCTTTCTGGTGGTATTTCCGGCAAATCTTCTGGAAACACAACCTTAAAATCTCTGACCACCGAAAAAGCTTCTATACTCACTTCTTCCTTGTCCGTCTCGCCAATATAGGCTAAGAACCCTTCACAACCTTTCCTTAGCATCTTTCGAGCCCTCATTAATTACTGATGTAAAAGCCGATCGACTCCTCAATTTTGATCTTTGAAAATATAACTCCTCTCCAGATGATAACCTAAAATGTACTTTCTTCTTGAAACAGTTTACTTTTGCATGATAAGCAGCTAGTCAATCCATCCCGAGGATAATGCTAAATTCATTCATTTATGATTCCACAAGATCAACCTCGAGTTCTCTATCATCTATGTTCAAAGGGCACATCTTATAACCAGACAAAATAAAAATCGACTCTCTAGTCGAAGTATCTATCACAAGAGATATTTCTAACTCCTCTTGTTTCAAGTTCATTTTCTTAGCTAACGAGTGTTAACAACATAATGTGTAGCACCAGAGTCTATCAATGCATACACACTACGATTATAAAATTGGATCGTACTTGCCTGTGATGATGTGTATCCACAATTTTCTTGGCACGCTCGACAAGACTCTTGCTTGTTTTTGAAAGTTTTGAAAAATCTTTATCGGACTTTTTAAAATCGTTTCGGAGTCGCCACACCGTTTTTAGTTTAAGGGCCAAAACTTTGAAAAATACCCAATATTAGAGAAAGTGGGTTCGGAGGTCACGTTACACTCCAGGAAGAACGTTGGTGTTTACCCGGAATGCCTCGTACGACGATTCTTCCTCACTTGAAACCTTTTTTTTGTGTGTGTGTGTGTGTATTTAAAGGGACTTTTCTGAAAATAACTGAAATCGTAAGGGCTGAACTGAAAAACAGTTTGAAAACAGTGATTAAACTGAAAATAACAGAAAAATGAGGGACTGTTTGCAGATGACAATGTCATCCACGTGGACAAGACTGCAGTGCAATCTTATCTGCGCGGATAGGGCTGCAAAGTCAATATTTTACAGTTTCCAATTTAGTCACAGTAATTTCGAAAAAGTTAACTGGATTTACAGGACTTAACTGGAATTGCAACTGAAAGACAGAAAGTAAATGGGGATTTGGATTTTGGCATCCATGCTTGTCCTCTCTTTCCCTAGACTTTGATTAGTGGTCATAAGTGATGAATCCACTTAATCAAGTCATCCCGGGGGTACGTTAGGACTTTGTGAGCATTTCATTTGCTAGGGGAAAAGGGGAATTTGACATGAAAGTAAATTGACAAGAGAGTTAGGTCAAGATGTATCAACTTTATAGGAAGATCTATAAGTTGGTCATAAGATGACCATCCTTGAGATCTATACTCAAGTGTATCTCCTACATCTTGTGTGACCTATTTTGTAAGTCTAGATGATGTTCATCTGAGGAAAGTGTTCCAAGGTGAGCATCTTAGACATGGGGAGAAGAATTTGCAAGGAATGTAAATAATGTGGACCATTTGAAATGATCATCTATGGAGATTGACTCCAAGATGACCATATTTAGGTCAAGAAAACAAGTAAAAACTAAAAATGTAAAGAGGCATTAGGTAGTGTGAACCATTTAGAAGTGGTCATATATGGAGATTGACTCCAAAATGACCATCTTCTAGGTCAAGCAAACAAGTACCAAGAGATATAAAAAGGGGAGTGGGAAATGACATAAAATAAAAGAGAATGTGGATCATTTTAGAGGATCGTCCATGGAAATGGGTTCCATGGAGATCCTATTGGATCCTTGGGACAAGAGGGGAAGGGGATGAGCAAGCAAGTGAAGAAACTAAGCTACATCATTTATATATGAAAAATATGCATGGATGAAGGAGATTTGAGTAAGGGAGGTGAGGGTTTACCAATTTTTTCTTGGTTTGTTGTTTAGGGCTTGAGAGATTTCAAGGCTTAAGGGTAGTTTGATATGGATTTGAGGTTGGATTTGGTGTTGAATTTTGAATTTTGAAGGTGTGAAGGACTAGTTGGGGATGAATTTTGGCATTATAACGGTAGGTTTTAGAATTTCTTGGGTGTTTTTCAGCCTTTTTAGACTGAGGGAGAAGGGCTGTATTTATAGGTTGCCTGGATGCTGATCTTATCCATGTGGACAAGATTGTAGGTGCAATCTTGTCCGCGTGGATGACCTAAGCAGCGTGCCTGTTTTTTTTTATAGAAAGCAGTTTTGGCAGTTTTGGCTCTTTCTAAATGGTCAATATTCCTTTTTCTTGGAAATGACAGGTTTCCAACGAGGTAATTGTCCATTTTTTTATTTCTAATAGGTCCTTTCTCATTCAAATTGTCAAAATAATGTCCAAAATGCCCCTAAATGATTATAAATCATTAATTTGGGCTGACGGAACATTAACGACCCAGATTGGGGTACTTACAGTAGCCCCTCGGCGACGGTACTTCCAGGGGAAGTGGGGTCGTCGACAAAGTGAGGATCCCAATCTGGCAAACGTTGCCGAGATGGGCGAGGAGGTGATCGAGGCGGTCGAATGGCTGGACCCTTAACAAAAGGATTCCTACGTATCCCTTGTGGGAATCAAGTCGGTCGTAGTTCAGGTCTTGCGAGGGGAATGAGCGGTCAAACGAATGGACCTCCCATCGCATTTTCGTTGTCGAAGGTAGATTCGACTAACGAAGGCGTTGCCGAAGGAAGACTCGACTTAGCGGGAGCTTTGCCGAAGACTGACTAGTCTTAGCGGAAGCGTTGCCAAAGACAAATTTGACTTAGCGGAGGCATTGCCGAAGACTGACTCGACTTAGCAGAAGCGTTGTCGAAGACAGACTCGACTTAGCGGAAGCGTTGCCGAAGACATATTTGACTTAGCGGAGGCATTGCCGAAGACTGACTCAACTTAGCAAAAGCGTTGCCAAAGACAGACTCGACCTAGCGGAAGCGTTGCCGAAGACTGACTCGACTTAGCGGAGGCGTTGCCGAAGACAGACTTGAATTAGCGAAGGCGTTGCCGAAGACTGACTCGACTTAGCGGAAGCGTTGCCGAAGACTGATTCGACTTAGCGGAGGCGTTGCCGAAGACTGACTCGACTTAGCGAAAGCATTGCCGAAGGCTGACTCGACTTAGCAGAGGCGTCTATACCTAGATTGAGACTCAGTTCAGGAGTATGAACCTAAGTTGGGACTTAGTTCAGGAGTATGAACCTAAGTTGGGACTTAGTTCAGGAGTATGAACCTAAGTTGGGACTTAGTTCAGGAGTATGAACTTAAGTCGAGGTTCGGTTCAGGAGTATGAACCTAAATGGGAGTTCGGTTCAGGAGTATGAACCTAGATTGAGACTTAGTTCAGGAGTATGAACTTAAGTCGAGGTTCGGTTCAGGAGTATGAACCTGAGGGAGACTATTTGAAAGCGTTCTTGCTGGGGAAGATTCGGGCTTACGATAACTGCCGGGAAAAAGGGTGACCGTATTGGTCAAGTGGCTGGACCTATGGTAGGCTACCTACGTATCCCGGATGGGAATCAAGCCTGGACGTAGTTCGGAAACTGCTGGGGATGTGTGTTCATGGTGTGGGCTTACAATGATGGCCGGGGTTGAAAACGAGGAAGGGAATAGGCTTTCGTTAGGTTTTCATTAAATGAACGGGCTTACGATGACGATCGGGATTAAAAACTAGGAAGGGAATGGACTTCCGTTAGGTTCTCGTTAAATGAACGGGCTTACGATGACGGTCGGGATTGAAAACTAGGAAGGGAATGGACTTTCGTTAGGTTTTCGTTAAATGAACGGGCTTACAATGACGGCCGGGATTGAAAACTAGGAAGGGAATGGACTTTCATTAGGTTTTCGTTAAATGAACGGGCTTACGATGACGGCCGGGATTGAAAACTAGGAAGGGAATGGACTTCCGTTAGGTTTTCGTTAAATGAACGGGCTTACGATGACGGCCGGGGTTGAAAACGAGGAAGGGAATGGACTTTCGTTAGGTTTTTGTTAAATGAACGGGCTTACGATGACGGTCGGGATTGAAAACTAGGAAGGGAATGGACTTCCGTTAGGTTTTCATTAAATGAACGGGCTTACAATGACGCCCGGGATTGAAAACTAGGAAGGGAATGGACTTCCGTTAGGTTTTCATTAAATGAACGGGTTACGATGACGCCGAGATTGAAAACTAGGAAGGGAATGGACTTCCGTTAGATTTTCATTAAAAGACAGACTTACGTGATGGCCGGGGTTGAAAACGAGGAAGGGAATGGACTTCCGTTAGGTTTTCGTTAAAGGACGGGCTTACGATGACGGTCGGGATTGAAAACTAGGAAGGGAGTGGACTTCCGTTAGGTTTTCGTTAAATGAACGGGCTTACGATGATGGCCGGGATTGAAAACTAGGAAGGGAGTGGACTTCCGTTAGGTTTTCGTTAAATGAACGGGCTTACGATGACGGCCGGGGTTGAAAACGAGGAAGGGAATGGACTTCCGTTAGGTTTTCGTTAAACTGGGGGTCTGAATGCAGAAGACCAGAAATTAAAGGGGCAAAACAGGAATTTTGCCCTGCAATCTCATCCGCGCGGATCGGGCCAGCAGGGCGCTTGGTTTTAAAAGAACAGACAGTCGTGTCTTCTTCTTCAGTTCCCAAACAGTCAGCCGAGAGAAAATGAGAGAAAACGAGAGAAAAAGAGGTAGAAACCTCCATTATTGTCCGATTTCTTCGCAAAATCCTTCAAAATCAAGGCTATGGAGCAAAGGGCAGGAGCTCGTGGAGTCCGTCGAGGTCGGGTGAGTCGAGAGGCGGCGGAGAGGAGGCTCGAGTTGGTGAGAATGCACCGCCATTACACGCTCTCGCAATCGATGAATGAGGAGTTTTATCCGGATATGTGGCAACATTGGGTCACCGACGAGGATCTCCGCATGGTATGATACTCAATTTTGGCTATTTTGTTGATTTTTTTGTCAAAATTGGTATATGTTAGACTTAGGGCTTGAATGGTCGAAATTGGGGCTTTTGTTTATTTTGCCATGGAAAATTGAAATTGGTGATGCATGTGTTTAATTGAAGTTATGGGTAGAAAGAATATGCAATTTGTTTATGAAAAACATTGATAGTTTGCATAATGTAAAAAACAAAGTGGGTACAAATTTGCCGAATTTGGTACGGACTCTTGCATAAGAGATTTTTTTTTTGGTGAAAATTTGCTTTTGTGAATGTATGTTTGATGACATGATGCACGAATGTGAGAAAAGATGCATGCTATATAAGAATGTACAAATTTGCCGAATTTGGAACGGACTCTTGTATAAGAGATTTTGAATGAAAATTGTATGAACACAAATTTGCCGAATTTGGAACGGACTCTTGTATAAGAGATTTTGAATGAAATTGTATTTCGTAAAATGAACACAAATTTGCTGAATTTGGAACGGACTCTTGTATAAGAGATTTTGAATGTATTTTGTAAAATGAACACAAATTTGCCGAATTTGGAACGGACTCTTGTATAAGAGATTTTGAATGAAATTGTATGAACACAAATTTGCCGAATTTGAAACGGACTCTTGTGTAAGAGATTTTGAATGAAAATTGTGTGTGAGAAAAGGATGTGTGTCGGAAAATGTATCCGAAAATGGGACGGAGTTTATTTTCTTTCTTTTCTATTCTTTTGTTGTTCATATCACCTTGGCAATTTTGATGACATATTTGTGTTGTGTCTATTTTCAGGAGAGAGGTGATATCATCCAATGGAATTTGGATAAGCTGAAGACGCGGGGGTCCGTGGAGGCAGTTGTCAGGCTTTGGGATGCTTTGCCCACGGCTGGCAGGGTGGGCTATCGGAGTCCTTATCAGCTTGTGGTGGCTTCTAAGCTTTATGGCTTTGTTGAGGGCCTGAGGGGGGTAGCTGGATTACATAAGAGCAAGGGGCTCTTATTGGCGCTGACGGAGTATTGGTGGGATGTTATCCACACTTTTCACTTCTTCTGGGGGGAGGCTACCGTGATCCCTACCGATTATGCCGCTATTACTGGCCTGTCCTTTAAGGGGCTCAGCTTGGAGTGGCACGACGAGTATACGGACGCGGAGCTGATGAATCTGCTGGGGATTGTCATCGTGCCGCGGAAGGGGATGGGCATGGAGTATGCCGTGATCGAGGCTAAGTTGGCCGAGAGCATAGCTCGGTACGAGAGAGGGGACCAGACTATCACAGCTGAGCAGATCGCTCTATGCTTCTTATGGTTCGCCCTTTCCAGCACTTTGTTTGGGCATGCTGAGGGCACAGCTATGTTTGCCTTGCTGGGGTCCTTGGCGGATATTGACAGGATAGACGAGTATGCCTGGGGGGAGGCAGGATTGGCGAAGTTGTACTTCGCTTTGGACATATATAGCAGGAAGGCGTCCACCTCCCTGACCTGCTTCGAGTTCCCATTAGAGGTACACTCTCTTTCTTTTCCTTTATCCTTCGTACATATTGTGTATGCACTTTCGGTTTTTTTTTTTGACGGGTTTCCTTTGTTGGGTGCAGGTTTGGGCCTTGGAGATTTTTGGCTGCGCCTTATGGGATCATGTCCAGGGGGAGAGGCTTTTGCATACCCGACTATGCTTTGGTGGACGAAGGACGCCCGGGTGAAGAGGACTAGCCGGACCAGGATAAAGATGCGGTACAATGACGCGGTGCCATTTTTGAAGGTGGAGACTAGTGACAGGGTTAATTTTTACCCTTGGAGCCGGTTCGAGGTGGACCAGCTGGGTGGCGCTGAGCGCTGGACTAGCCAGAGGTGGATCCTGCTGGGACTCACCTGCGATGTTTACTATTTGGGGGAGAGGGTGAAGAGGCAGCATGGTCTGGAATTGGCTGCTCTGACGCCGGCTGAGCATCCGGATGACATGCTGTTTCCCTGAGAGGGGTCGGCGAATTGGGACTGGTTCAGAGGTGGGCGGCCTGCTGTAAGTACCCAAATTCAGATCGTCAAAATCCGTTAAAAGTTAACCGGAATCCGTTAACTGGCCCTTTCCAGGTTAACCGGAACCCGTTAAGCTCCCCGTTCTCAAGTCAACGAGACATCTAGGGACTGCCCTGCACATCCCGACATCAAAGTGTACTCAACACACGTTATCACACGTAAAAGTACAGCTTTCCTCGAAAAATGCACTTTTCGGGGTCTTCCGGAATTTGATTTGCTGTTTTCAAGCGTCTCGACCTTCCGGAGGTCATAACTTCCTCATACGAACTCCGTTTTGGGCCCACCACATATCAAATCGAACACGAGAACAAGATCTACGCATATGAGTAGTTTAATTAGGAAAAATAGCCAATTTGAAGAATGGACCACTGTTTTACTGGATTAAATAAAACGTGCCAGATTCAATCAAACTCAAGACCAAATGACCAAAATGCCCCCAAATTGAAGAAAGGGTTGGCTGGATTGTTTTACATGGTAAAATGACCAGGCTAAGCAACGTAACCTCCTTCTCCAAGAAAATTACTCCTCCTCCAAGAAAACTCCTCCTATAAATACTCACCTCCTCCTCCATTTTCAAGACACCATTTTCTCTCCTCTCTCCACCCAAGCAACTTAGGCTTGTCTTCTTCCGCTCTTCGAGGGCCCTCGTGCTACTCATCGGCGGAATTCTCTACTCTTCGGGGGCCCTCATGCTACTCGTCGGTGGATTCTGATCCTCAAAAAACACAAGCTAAACCGACCCAAGTCGAAACGCTGCCCAAATCCCTAGGTTTCTAAGCACCAAATAAAAGGGGAAACTCTGCCCAAACACATCCAAAACACCTTTCAAACACCTTTTCGTATCCCGTATACGTCCTCCCGAGTCAAAGAGTCAACACCAAATTTGGTAAACTCTCACTCTCAAAATGTAGATGTAACGCCGTCTACGGGACTCGATACGTTTTAGTCCCTAATCATCTTCTCTCCCATAAGAGAAGTAATTTCGGGTTAAAACGGCGTTCAAGTCCCGTTTTTACGTTTCTGTCATTTACCGTCCGGATCGTTCGATCCGTTGATTCGTTCTTTACCGTCTGAATCGTTTGGTTCGTGATTGTCATTTATCGTCCGGATCGTTTGATCCGTTGATATCGCACTTACTTTACGCACTTTACAAATCCGAGTTGTTTGGATCGTCGATCGCATCTTTATAAATCCGAGTCATTTGGCTCGTCAATCGTATCTTTACAAGTTCGGATCATTTGATCCATTGATATCGCACTTACTTTACGCACTTTACAAATCCGAGTCGTTTGGCTCGTCGATCGTATCTTTACAAGTCCGAATCGGTTGATCCGTTGATATCGCATTTTCAATACTGTCATTTACAAGTCCAAACCGTTTGGTTTGTTGATAGTATTTACTTACAAATGTCCGAGTCACAAAATGACTCGTTGATCGTTGATCGCATCTTACTTGCCATCGTTTTCATCAAAATGGGTAACATCGTAATGCCCGGTTCAAAACCAAAAGTTCATCATTCGAACTCCTTTTCAAAACCCCCTTAAAATCGACGTTTGTCATTCAAACGCTCATTTCAAACTCAAAACCGACGTTTGTCATTCAAACGCTCATTTCAAACTCAAAACCGACGTTTGTCATTCAAATGCTCTTTTTTACCAAAATCAACGTTTGTCATTCAAACCAAGATTAAAGCTTGTCATTCAACCTCATTTTCAAAACTAATACGAACACACACACACACATGCACACTTTTCGAGAAAGGTAGAAAGACTCGTCATACGAGGCATTTCGGGTGATCTCAACATACTCTTCCCGAAACGTAACGTGACCTCCGAACCAAACAATCTCTGGTCCTAAAGCCTTTTGTAAAGTTTTGGCTACCAATCAAAACGTCCCATTTTCAAAGCATTTTCCAAGTTTTTGCTACCGATAAAAATGACCTTGTTTTCAAAGCCTTTTTCAAAGTTTAGGCTCATAATACAAAATGGCGTGGCGACTCTCTTTTCCAAGTAAAGTCCATTCGAAAGAACCGCTCGCCGCAGTCCGCGCGATCCAGGTAATTTCACCTGCCCTGGAGTTAGACATGGGCAAACCGGAACCGGAACCGGGCGGAACCGGAGAACCGAACTGGAACCGGAAACGGCAGAACCGGAACCGGCAAGAACCTGAACCGGCGAGAACCGGAACCGGCCGGTTCACGGTTCAATCTCGGTTCCTCTTTTTAGAAAACCGTGAACCGCCGATTTTGGAACCGGAACCGGAACCGGAGAACCGGAACCGGGGAACCGGCGGTTCGGAACCGGGGAACCGGCGGTTCTTGCTGAAAATTAAATAAAAATCGAATTTTGCCCCTTTTTTTAACAGCTTTTTCAGTCATTTGCCCATTTTTTTTTAGAGTAACTACGGTGTCCATTCAAGACAGTTTGAGGTCGGTGTTCTAGATTGGTTTGCCCGTCTATGGGAGATTGAGAAAAATGAATACTGGTGGTACATTACCAATTGTGGTACCGAAGGGAATCTTCATGGAATCCTAGTTGGGTAAGTAATCTTCAAATTTAATGTGAGAATACGCCACAGTGCAGTTGTCTGTCTGTGATGTATATGCAATAGTAGCACTAATACAAGTGTTCAATTCCCCCCCCCCTTGAATTCTCAGAAGAGAAGTGTTTCCAGATGGAATTCTTTATTCATCGAAGGAATCACATTATTCCGTCTTCAAAGCAGCACACATGTACCGAATGGATTGTGTAAAGGTTGACACATTAGTGACCGGAGAGATAGATTGCTCAGATTTTAAAAGCAAGCTACTTCTGAACAAGGACAAGCCAGCTATACTCAACGTCAACATAGGTAATTTTTCCTCCTGGGCGGTCGCCCATCTCTCTTGGGCGGTCGCCCACCTGGACAGTTTTCAAAAAAAAAAAAAGGACAAAAAAGGAACCGGGAAACCGTGGAACCGGAACCGGAACCGGGAACCGGATTTTGGCGGTTCCGTCTCGGTTCCCCCCTTCCCCGGAACCGGAACCGGCGGTTCGGAACCGGAACCGGAACCGGGAACCGGATGCCCATGCCTACCTGGAGTATGTTTCTCAGGAGCCCTATCAGGCGTTTGTGGTACGTAGGCTGAGGACACCTCAGGTGCTGGCGAGGGAGGGGAATTTGGTAGTGAGGATCCCTCGGGCGGACTTTTCATATACCCAGGATGGGGTTAGGATGAGGGCGCATATACCCCTCCCAGCGGTGATGCCGCGAGCTTTCCAGCCTCGACCGAATGCTCAGGTATGTGCTGATCGCATTCTGTTTGTTTTGGCTTTGTACTTCTTTCGTCATTCTGTCGACTATTTTTTAATGCTTCTGTTTCTTCTTTGCAGTACTCGTCCTGGGTTGTGGATCAACTTTCGCGCCAGGTTATCGGGGCAAAGAGGTTTATTCGTAACCTCGTGATGCGAGGGAATGCTCAGGGCTCGGAGAGGGCGACACAGCTGGGATCTAGTGCCTCTATGCGGGAGAGGTCCCCTATTCTTGCCAGCGAGACTATGCCAAGAAGGAGGTCTATGGAGACTCCTCGCACTCAGCCCAGGGGGTCGACGGACGCTTCTCCTTCTGACTATATGGACAAGAGCGTGGAGCTCTCCCGGGACCATATTATCTTTGGAGGCATGGAGGGACCGGGCTTCATACAGGGCAGGATCGGCGAGGGCTCCTCTTCACACGGCGGTGGTTATGGCTCTTTTGAGCCGCAGGGAGGTTATGGGACTCCCTTACAGACCCAGGGCACATACGGCCAGAGTTCCGACGCCTTCTCCTTCGGGTACGACTTCTTCGCCGACATTGGGGTGCCGTATCGGGGCGTGCCGGCCGATCCCGAGGACCGATACTCTGATGCCAAGGAGGATGACATAGAGCCGAAGATGGATTTCCCGGAGGTAGCGGCTTAGGGGCCGAGTACGGCTCGACGGAATGTGCGGAGGCGCGGCAAATAGATTATCAGGGAGGAGGATCCCGCTCCTGATTCGGATAGTGATTCCGATTGAGTGTACCCGTTACGGCAGAGAGAGACAATATGTATGCAAATTATGTTTTTTTTATGTTAGGAATGTAATGACTACATTTTATTTTACTAAGTATTTTTGTATTATATATATATTTTTTGGTTTTGTTAATTCTGTACTGAATGCAAGTTGTATGAGCCCGGTTTTGTGTTTTATGGGGACAAAAGAGGGATATTTGTTGGGATTTTGAATGAAAATCATGGGGGATAGGTATATTTTCATGTTTGGCCGTTTGGGGAATGATTTCCTTATTTGGGCCAACAGTTTTCATTGTTGTCAAAAAAGTTTTTGGACTGGGGAACAATCTTATCCGAGTGGACGAGATTGAGGCTGCAATCTCATCCGCGCGGACAAGGGCAGCACATGGTAGGGTTATTTAAATTTCACCTCAGGCTTAGTTTTCATCACTCAACTTCATCTTCTTCTATGTTCTTTCTGAAATCACGACCCACAA
This sequence comes from Adenophora triphylla var. japonica, assembly GCA_022495995.1. Lineage (NCBI taxonomy): Eukaryota > Viridiplantae > Streptophyta > Magnoliopsida > Asterales > Campanulaceae > Adenophora > Adenophora triphylla. The sequence goes on from JAFEMH010005737.1 coordinate 141,328, forward strand.
CCATAGAAATCCATGGAAAACATGAAAAATTCTCCTAATTTCCAAAAGAGTTGCAAATGATCTTCTTTGACAAGTTCAATGAATGGTCTCAGGAGGTCATGCATGGTAATAGGGCCTTCTTTGAAGAGAGGTACAAGATCAAGTCTCTATGGTCTCTCGGAGATATGTCTTTTGCTTCTCCTACAACAAAGTGGTTCCCACCATTGAGGATTTCAGGGCGTTACTTGGAGGGCCCGAGGTGGAAGAAGTTGCACTTCCCTTGCCCGAAGGGATGTCCTTTGTCAACAAATTGTCTAGTTTCCTTCAAATCTCTCCGGAGGAAGCCCGAGGTATGATTCGAGGACCCGACTATTTTGACATTTCTGGTCTCCCGGATAGGTTTAGGAGCTTGGGTGTTGTTGGTGATCGTTATTGGGATGCCTTTGCTCTTTGTGCAATTGGGTCCCTGTTCATGGTTTGTTCCTTTGGGATGTGCCACCGGTCTCTGTTAGACGTTGTTGTGCACTGCCGATCGGGCCAGGATATAGTTCCCTTGATCTTGGGAGAGACCCTTCATGCTATCGACCGCTTGGCTACCAGGAAGCGGTACATGCATGGGGGAAGCCCATTTCTGTTGTCGATGTCGCTAATAGAGAGGCTGGGGTCCTGCGGGAGGCTCCACTTACGTTCAGGCCATGGACTTTTGCCAGGAGGGGAGTTACAGTTGAGATCGAGGATCAGGCCTTGTGGGAGCGCTGGATGGCTCAGCGTCGTACCCAGGACATCCGATGGTGGATTCCGCACTGGCAGACAGAGACTAGGAGGACGCTTCAGAGAGATCTCAGGTAGTCATGCTTCCAGGGCTCAGTTGGTCTACCTTCTACATTCCAGCTTTAGTTCTCAGGCAGTTCGGGATGGAGCAGGTACCTTTGGAGGGCTGCGATGATATTTCCACATGGGTGGTGATGTCTGTCTCTATGGATGATTCATCTGCCTTTCCCTTCTTTTCCCGAGTATGGAGGTATCATGCTTTTCCTCCTATGGTCCTTCTCAGGCATCCGGAGCATATTTATCTGTCCACTTGGAACTTAGACTGGTATGAGGGACACATGGGGGAGACTCAGGTGGCTCTTATGAGGAGGCGTGAGGCTATGGTGGGACTAGAAGATGTCCCCGTGTCAGTATTGAGGAGAGCCGAGGCAAGGGCCAGCCCATATGACAGGAGTGGAGATGATATATTTGACTATGAGATGAGAGTGGAACGTCAGAGAGACAGGGTTCCTATGATACTACCCAAGAGGCAGGAGATAAGAGACGAAGCCCAGTTGACCAGAGCTTTAATAGAGGTAGGCTTGATGGACCCGACCCCTATGCCAGAGCTAGGGAGGAGGAGGACAGACATCATTCCCATGCCTAGGAAGAACACAAGGCATGGCGGGAGGAGATGGAGGAGGACAGAGGGAGATGCTGGCACTAGTGGCTATACCCTTGAGTATCCACTGATCGCCCTTGCAGGCACATTAGTTTTAATTATATATTTTTTATGTCTTTTCTTTTAGCTCAGTTATGAGTTTAAGAGTAGACCGGGCTTGAACTCATCAAGAAGTTTTTAACTGTAATGAGTAAGTGAATTGCATTAGAGTTTTTCGAGACGCAGATGCGATGTGATCATTGTGTTGATGACAAAATTTGGTGTTTATTTTATGTTTTAGACCGAACCATTTCTGGTGCCTACGTTCCCCTCTTACAAGTAGACTAAGGGGCTCAGGTCTCCATAGTTTGACCCTATGAGTTTTTTTTAGAAGGGGTAGGTAGAGAGAGGGACGAGAGAAGTGCAACCCTATTTTTTACCTAGGTCGCCCTTTCGGGTTTTCAACCTAGTTGGGTGTTACTCTTTTAGCACCTTTGAGAGAAAATGACTTGATCTTTAGGCATAATATCTGCGGAGCTTGTCTCCGTTCACTGGATGCATGAAGGGATTTCCATCTAAGTCTGCGAGCTGCATGGCTCCCCCAAAAAATATTTTCTGAACTATATAGGGTTCGATCCAGACGGGCTCCCATTTGCCAAGTGGATTTGTGTGGTTCGGAGGCTTTTCTTTTAACACGAGGTTACCTTCTCGGATGTCCCGATGTTTCACATTCTTGTCAAAGACCCCTAGCCATTCTTGCTTGGTAAGCCCGGGTGTGTTCCATGGCTTTCAGACGACGTTCATCTAGCAGGGCCAACTCATCGTGGCAACTCTGGAGCCATTCGACTTTGTTGATCTGATTTTCCAACAACACGCGGAGCGAGGGAATTTCCAATTCGATAGGAAGTACGGCCTCCATTCCGTAAGTGAGGGTAAATGGCGTTTCCCCTGTGGCAGTTCTGACAGATGTCCTGTATCCCAGAGGGTAAGGTGGAGCTTGTCTGGCCAATCTCTGCCTCGGACGGCCATCTTTCTGATGATGTTTTCTAGAGTCCCATTTGCCGCTTCAACGGCTCCGTTGGTTTGGGGCCGATAAGGGAATGATTTGTGACGAGTTATTTTGAATTCTGCCAACAATCTGTCGCATTCTCCCTCGAAATGAGAACCATTGTCCGAAATCACCTCAGCTGGCAATCCATATCTGCACATGATATTTTCTTTGATAAAGAGGGCTACCTTCTTGGAGTTGAGGACTTTGTAAGACTTGACCTCGACCCATTTGGTGAAATAGTCTATGGCTACCAGGACGAACTCATGACCGTTGCTTCCTGGTGGTGTAACTTTGCCGATGACATCAATTCCTCAGGTAATAAAAGGCCAAGGGGTTGTCATGCAATAGAGGTCTTGCGGAGGCAAATGGTTGAGATTTGAATAGCGTTGACATTTGTCGCAGCTTCTCACGAACTGGATGCAATCCGTTTCCATAGAGATCCAAAAATAGCCCATTCTCAGGATGACCTGCATTAAGGCTCGAGCATTCATGTGGGGGCCACAGGTACCGCCATGTACCTCCTTCATTAGCTCGACAGCCCTTTGTTTGCTAATACAGCGTAAGAGGGGACCTCGGTAGCGCCTTTTGTACAGTGTGTCTCCCAGAAGGACGTAGTAGGAAGCCAGGCGCTTCAGAGCCATCATACCTTTTGCCTTGATCCCTTCTTTGTATTCCCCATCTTCATATCTGAAGGAGGCTTCACCGCTTTTTGAGTATTGGTAGATTTGAGCATACCACGGGTCGTCTACCGGTTCCTTCTCTGCTCCAATCACAAAGTAGTAGGCTGGGTTTTCTCTTCTCCCAACCCTGAAGGGTTTAACTGATTTTCCTTCGGGTATTTCGACAAGGGAGGCTAGTGTTGCCAGGGCATCTGCGAACCTCTTGCGGTGTCTGGGCAGGTAGTGGAAGCTGACTTCCTTGAACTGGGTTGTGAGGTCTTCCATATAGGCGTGATACTTTTGCAGACCCGGATCAATTGTTTTCCACTTGTTGGACACTTGGTTGATGATGAGAGCGGAGTCACCGTATACTTCCAACTCCTTGATGTTCCTTTCCAAGGCTGCCTCAAATCCAGCTATGCAGGCTTCATACTCGGCGGCATTGTTAGTGACCTTGAATTTGAGCTTTATGGCTATGGGAGTATGTTTATCATTGGGGTCAACCAGGAGCATTCCTATTCCATTCCCCCATTTGTTAGCTGCCCCGTCAAAGAAGAGTTGCCGGCGATTTTCTCCTTCTAGAGCAAAAATTCCTTCATCAGGGAATTGAGGTTCGGGTCCTTGGCATTCATCACTTGGAAAGTCAGCCAGTTGGTCTGCCATTACTCATCCTTTTATGGATTTTCTCGTCACATAAGTGATATCGTACTCGGCCAGAAAGAAGGAACACTTTGCCAATCTCATAGAGAGGGAGGGCTTGTCGAACAGGTATTTGATGGGATCCAATTTCGAGACCAAATGCAATGAGTGAGACTGCATGTAGTGCTTCAACTTTCCCACTACCCATACCAGACCTGCACAGGTCTTCTCGCAAACTGAGTAGTTGAGTTCACTGCCTTGTAGCTTTTTGCTCACAAAATAGATGGCGCTTTCAACCTTGGAGTCTTTCTTCTCCTGTGCCAGCATAGCCCCAATTGCGACGTCTGTGACAGTCAGGTATAGCAGTAGTGGCTTTTGCTGATGTGGGGGACAAAGGATTGGAGGGCTCATAAGGTATGCCTTGATCTTTTCAAAAGCAAACTGGCATTCTGGGTTCCATTCAGTGGATGTGCTCTTCTTCATCAGCTTAAAGATGGGCTCACAGATGGAGGTCAGTTGATTCACGAAACGGCTTACGTACTTTAGCCTTCCCATGAAAGATTTAACTTCTGTCAGTGTTCGAGGTGGCTTCATTTCAACTATGGCTTTGATCTTCTTCGGGTCCACTTCGATTCCCCGTTCAGTTACCATGTACCCCAACACTTTACCTCGTTTGACGCCAAAGGAGCATTTAACTGGGTTCAGCCTCATGGAATATTCTCTGAGCCAGTCGAAGAATTTTCTCAAATCGATGAAGTGCTGGCCATCGGATCCTTTGGAGTGGACTATCATGTCATCCACGTAGACCTCTATTTCTTTATGAATCATGTCGTGGAACAGGGCGGTGGCAGCCCTTTGATAGGTAGCCCCAGCGTTCTTCAGTCTAAACGGCATGACTGTATAGCAATATGTCCCCCAGGGAGTAGTGAAGGTTGTCTTAGCCTGGTCCTCTTCGGCCATTTTGATCTGGTTGTAGCCGGCGAAACCGTCAACGAAAGACTTGACCTCGTAATTGGCTGTGGTATCTACCAGCATGTCAATGTTGGGTAGGGGAAGTCATCATTTGGGTTGACATTGTTGAGATCTCTGAAATCCACGCAACATCGAACTTTTCCGTTAGCCTTGGCGACTGTTATGATGTTAGAAATCCAGGTGGGGTACTCGATGACCCGGATGAATCCTGCCTTGAGCATCTTCCCAATTTCCTCCTTTATTTGTAACGACCACTCAGGTTTGATCTTTCTCAGCTTTTGTTTGACTGGCTTGACTTCTGGATCTAACGGTATCCGGTGCTCCACTATGGAGGGATCGAGGCCGGGCATATCCTTGTAAGACCATGCAAACACGTCCACAAATTCCCTGAGTAGTTCCGTCAGAGTTGCTTGTTCGGGCCCGTCGAAGAAACTGCCAATCTGCGTCTCTTTAGGCTCTTCTGCAGTTCCCAGATTCACACGAGTCAAAACCTCCTCGGCAGCTTGGGCTCGGTTTTTCTCTTTCTCAACAACCTGCTTAAAGATTTCTTTAATGTATTGTTCGTTTAGTGTGTCTGCATCTTTATCTAGTGAATCATTATTAACCATTTTTAAGTTGTTAGTTAATTTATCATTAGTTAAAGTGGCAATCAGGGGATACTCGGAAAGGTCGATCATTTCATTCAGAGTAAAAGGAAGTACAACATTGGCTACAATTTCATAGTCTTCTGGCGTAAGGCCATCAGACGACTCTAGGGACTCGAATTCGACGACAAGAGACTCGGAGGACTTGAAATAGGTGGACACAAGGGGACGGGGGACCAATCCAAGCTTCGTGACCATTTCTTCTTTGCTCGTCGATGGACCGGAGAGAGTTTCCCAATTCTTCAAGGGCATGGTAGACCGTATGACCGTGGCTCGGGGATCTAGCAGCTTCTGTCCTCCTGTTTCAATTACTGCGATCGTTTCTTTCACTGAGCCCCAGTCGATCAGGTCTGGAATGTACACTTCTTCCCCAAACATTTGCTGCATGACGGGACCATCCCATTCATCTAGGGAGAATTCTGGAGTCTTGGTTTTTGGCATGGACAGTTCAAACTCAGCTGTTGTGGTCTCCTTGACACTCGGAATGACTTCGTTGAGCTTCCCAAACTGCTTTACCAGCTCTGGTACCCCTTTGAAAGTGTACTTGCTCTTCATGGTGGTGGTAGCCCCAGGTATCTTGGGTAGATCGAGGAACATTCTTCGGACGGGGTTGGCTCTGGTTTCCTTGAACTTACTGAGGTTCTCTTGTAGCTTCAGCCAGCCTTCTGTAGGAGTGGGCTCTTTGATTGTGACATTATCCAGCTGTGGAGCGCCCTTTACGAAGTAGTCAGTCATGTCAAGACTGAAAGGGGGGAGATTTAGGGCCGTTGAGAGGGACCTTTCTTGCAGCAGCTTCCTTTCTTTTCCGAGCAATTTCTTTCTCTTTCGCAATCCCCTCTAAAGTTGGCTCATATCCCAGGCCATGGCGAGTTTTTTGTTCCTTCACCTCAATGACATTGTGAGTCCCTTGTAGGCGCTTCCCGAGACCTAGACCAGGCAGGCAATTCATCTTTCTCATCATCCTCATAACAGGAGGGATCTTGTCCCGGGTGACAGTCAGATCCACGTTGCAAACTTGGACCTTAGGGGACTCGACTGTGAAGCCGGTCAGCATGAAACCGTCCTCATCATGTTTGATCTCCAGGATGGGTATCCCACCCGTGTCGGTGCCTTCCAAAGTGACTAGGTCTCCATAAATGGTTGTTAGATCCCCATCTGCAATGAACTTTACACACTGATGAAGGCTCGAAGCGACCCCGTTAACTTGGTGCAGCCAAGGTCTTCCCAACAGAGCATTAAAGGTGATTGGGATATCAATGACTTGGAATTCTACGGGTATCATTTTCTTTCCGAAACACAGGTTTAAAGTAGCAGCCCCACGTACAGTACGATACATTGAGTCGTAGGCCATGACTGTGAGGGAGGAAGGCTTCAGATCTGTGGGCTTGATGCCAAGCAGGCTCATGATATTTGCTGGGAGGATGTTCTTTTCGGACCCATTGTCCACTAAGACCCGAGGGAGACGTCGTTCATCTAGCTGGACCATGCTGAAGAGAGGCTCATTATGATTGGCTCCAAACTGGGGGATATCTAGGTCCGTGAAGGTGACTATGTTTCCGTAGTGGATGTTCCCAATTAATTGCACCACGTCATCAGAGGTAGCATCAATAGGGACCAGTGTGCGGGCCAGACTTTCCTCCAGTTTCAGCTTATGGGGATAAGACGAAGTGAGTAAGACCATAGAGAGATGTTGGCTTGAGTTTGTTTCAACTGAGTGAGCACAGGATCCTCTTTCTCGGGGTCAAGAGTTTTAGCTGTCTTGGCATAGGGGTTACGATTCTCCCTGGGTGCTGGATCCGCTGACTTCTTATATGCCTTGGGATTACTCTGATGGATCTGCCTGGATCTGGTCAACAGGTTCACTTCTCCCTCTGGCTTATCTGTCGCCTCTTTACAGGACTCTTTTAACACTACTAAGGTCAACGGAGGAGCTTGCTTAGCAACTGGTCACTGGTTCTGACTGATTCTGTTGCAAGTTTCCCGAAGCTTAGCGATGGTGAGGGGCTGAGCTTGGGGATATTGGGTATTAATGGCTTCTGACTGGGCAGCCTTTCGGATTGCATCCCAGGTTACGGGTTTCTGAGTCTGGGATTGCGTCGTTGTTCCTTGGATGGCCCACAGAGCTAGGGCGTCTTCTGATTCATCTTGATGAGGGTCTGCATTGTCCCATGCTTGCTTGAGCTTGCCCATGGTTAGCATGCAGCAGGAACTATTGCCTCTCGGGCTTGGTGGCTTTCCTCTTTCGTTTTCGGCTTTATGTAACAGTCCTGGCTCCCTTTTATAATATTCAGGGCTAGAGATAATTATGGCATTCTGTACAGGAGGTGCATCAGGTATCATGCCAGTGTCCAGAACCTCACTCAAGGCTGAGATACACTCGGGAAAAGTGACTTTTTCCTTGGTAATTCTGACGAGGATTGTTACTTTGCCTTCGGGCGGGCTTGATCTGACAATGGTTACTTTCTCACTGGGGAGGATAGGGGTCAGTCGTCCCTTTATAGCAGACTTTCAACTATCTGCTCAGATCGGATGCTCGAGAATCCTTTCCCTAAAGTATGGTAAGTGGTGTTGAACTCCACGACATCTACATATTCAGCCCCAGGAAAATCCATGGCTTTCATGTCTTAGGTTACGTGGTCGTCCCCTGAAGTTTCTTCAATTTTCTGACTGTCAGCTTCCATCTCATCGTACACCAATTTCCTCTCGTTTTTGCAGGCTAAGCAACCACAAGTGAAGGATTGGCAGTGCCTGTTTGTCTGGCCCAAAGCGGCGGTTCGTGACACCTGAGTCCAAATGAAGAGTTCTCGGGGTCCGTTCCTGGGTATCGGGGCTACTAGAAAGGCGTCATGGGGCTCCATGGGTATGAAGGCAACGGGAGTGGCTTCCAGATCCATGACCCTTTTTATCGATTCCAGGCATTCAGTGTGCTCGAGAGGTTCAGCCGTGACTCTTATAGCAGTGATGCCGTCCATCCTAGGGGAGGAAGAAAGGGATCCAATGACGTTCACAAACTCATTGTCTGCTGGAGGCTGAAAGCCTGCATTTTCGATTAGTGCGTCAATGAAACTTCTCCATTCGTCTACTAGTTTTTCATAGGGGACGTTGTGTTCCAGGATTTTAGATCCATATTCTTCTTCAGATGGGGTCTGTTGCTCCTCAACCTCTGATGTGTTTAGACATTGACCGCAGTTGCATCTTGAGAAGGGCTCCTTATAGGGGTCGGTTTCTATTGGTTCCTGATTCACATTTTCTGGCGGCTCTTCGTCGTCACTAGCAGACAACCACCCATTGTGCCTGGCACCCATGCAGTCATTTCTAGCGTGATTGTTCCAAACTGATTTTGAGTCTTGGGGTTCAGTTGATTCTTCACTCTCGTCATCATCACTATCATCAGAGTCATCATCACTGTCATCAGAATCATCATCATCCCATACTAAGAAAGAGCGCTGATCATATCTATTAGGGGAGGAAGGGTGTGTGCAACCATAAAAGTTGTCATAGGCCCCTAATGCTGGAAGTGGCAATTGCGACTCAGCTTTTCCTCCCAAGAACTGTGGGGGAAGAGCAAGAGGTGGCGGTACATATTTGACCCCAGGGAGTATATGGAAGCAATCCCCCTCATCTGATCCTTCACCTTCACTATTATCAGGACTGTACTCGGCTTCTCCTAGAACCATTTTGCAGAAGTGTACTAGCTAGAGGTGTGCTTCGGCCTCTTTACTAATAAGCCCTAATACGGGTACCCGTCTAAAGCTCTCTTGTTCAATTCTTCTTGAGTGCTCTAGCCATCTTGTGTAAATGGTCTTCTCATAGTTTGATCTGAATGGCCCCAGTTCTCCAGTGTCAGTTATCCCTTCTTCTGAGAAGTAGCGAGCCTCATAGTCGAGCAGGGAGCTGCTAACATGGGACTAGGGGGAATCAACCTGTCCCTCATTCTCGAGGCTGAGTGGGAATCCGAATTCGGAATCCTCGACCAAGTAGATCAGGGATATTTGGGAGTCTTCATCTGGCTCATTATCCAAACCTTCCTTGGCGTGAGAGGGCTCTCTGATCTCAATCATGTTCACCCTGTTGTTATTCCTAGGGAATGGATTGTTGACTGTGTTGGGCCCCTCGGGTACTTCTAGCTTTCCCTTTTCAATTAGCCCTCGTATAGCTTTCCTCAGCACTATACAATCGTCCATAAGGTGCCCGTGGTACTGATGAAAAGCACAATGTTTGGTGGTGTCCAAAGGGATGCTTTGGGATCCACAGGGGCTGTAATTGTCTAAAGGCCGAATCAAACCCTCCTTGACCAGTCCTCTGAAAACTTCGCTCAGGGACATTCCAAAGTTACTGAACTTTATATTCTGAGGCTTGGGCATCTCGACTTTCCTAGGCACGAAAAGAGTAGCATTGTTGAAATTCTGTCTGGCAAAGTTGACAGCTTCTTTGCCCTTGGGCTGGGCAGGAACAAGATTGGCGATAGTGGCTCGATGCCGTGAGTAGGGCGGTTACTTGTTGCGATTGTAGAGCCTTTTCAAACTTAGCCCCGCAGCTGACCATGGCACGCGGTCTGGATATTGGAAATTCGAGGGATGCTCTTAGGTGAGGCTTC